>WTXL01000045.1:0-240652 GCA_022376525.1 Russula vinacea
TAGCTCATTAAGTGATGCTGTGCAGGAGTGGGTTCCTCGGAGTGAATGGTCCCGAGTTGCGTCAGGAGTATGTCGAGGGCCTTCCAGCAGAAGGAAAGGGTCGAGGGTGGCGCATGTTCTCTGACACGAACAGCTTGGGCGAGCGTTGTCAGATTGGTGAGTGGTCCATCGTGCAGAAGGCTATGCCACATCTCCTCGGGTTTTGGCGTGTGGCCATCCTCGGGCTGGCGTGTGGTGTCCTTATTGTTCTTCGGCAAAGAGAACTCATAGATTGGAATAAGAGACACCGGAAATCGCGATTTGTCTGTCTTCCTGCTCTCCTGTGCGAGCTGAGACAGGAGGCCCTGAATAGCAAGCGCTCTAATGCACGAGGCACACAGAGCAATCGTTTGATCTTCCATGTCACATAACGTATTGAAATGGTCAATAAGCCCTTTATTGTACTTCTTTGTAGCTCTAACTCCTCTTTGAGTCTGCCGGGAGACTTTTGCTTGCACTCGCGACTGTATTGGAATATGAGCAGGAGGGCCTTGACGCAGGAGGAAACGCGAGCGATGCGAGCATCGTCAGAAAGCTCCACCGACGTAGCGCAGGTTATGAAATGCTCCTTGATGCGACCTAAAATGTGCTCATCGGTTAGATACTGGTCCAATTTGTCCATTTTGGTGTGAGTCGAGGACATGTATCCTGGAAGACCTTCCAAGAACTTGTCCATGTCGTCGTCGCTGAAGTCATCGTCTGTAAAGAGCCATTTCATGGCGTAGGGCTCAAGCTTCTCTGCCCGCTTCCCCGCCTCCATCGAGTATAATTGCGCTCTATCGAAGTGAAGGCCCTGGTAGTACTTGAGCCCTGTTAAATCAAAAGGCTTGCTACGGTACCACTTCGGGAACCACTTCGGGAAGCGAATGATGATACGGAGGATGATGATGGCAGCGCGGAGTGGAGGGGTCATTGGCGTGTTATAGGGGGACTTGCTGATTATCAGGGGAGAGATGCTGAGGAGCACATAGATTATCGCCGCTACAACGAGGGCGTAACGGGTGACGAGGCCAAAAAGGTGATGGACGGTGTAGAAGAAATCGCTGAGGGCCCAAAAGAACAGGAAGACCGAGACGTGGAGGAGCACGTGTGTCCCGTACATGAACCTCCTCATCTGAAATTCGGCAAGACCTTGAAATAAATAAGTCCGAACACGCCCAGACTCGTGTGGAGCCGCCCTGGGATAAGCAAAGTTCAAGTATTCATAACACCATTGCTGGATAAGAGCGCAGGACACCGCGCTCATGATGCTTAGAAAGAAGCTGAAAAACAGCACGATATTGATGCGAACGGCGCTACTTGGGGGATCGGAGGTCTGGACGGTCTTGTATATTTCGATGATAAATGATGCGACGATGGAAGAGAACAAACTGTTCTGTGGGGGATTGTAAGAACCCACGATGTGAACGCATATCAACGATGCGAGTAGCTTCTCACCAGGAAAACCATTGAGCTAGTATTGCCCATTAAGGTTTCGACAAAGACCTTGTCATTGATCTCTGCCTCGGACCTGTACAGTTTCCAATATGTGGCGGATGTGTCGCCATATTTAGGGGCTACGGCGGGTGGGTTGCCAGATTCAGGAGAGGCTTTAATCACTCAAAGTTAGAGATGGTGACTTTTTAGCTAGTGGAAACGTACTGTGGGGGTCGGGGCCCTTTTCATGAACTCTCTCTTGTTGCCTAGAAGCTTGAGCCTCTACGTCAGGGGATGGGGATCCGTGCATTGCGTGGGGTACATTCCTCAACTGAGAGGCCACTATAAGGGAAAAGCCATGTTGTGCGGGGACTATAATCGACTATGTGAAGGGAGTGGATGGTCTGCAGACATGAATCACCTAAAACGGTTGGTCATCTGACATTCGCAATCAAGGTCCCTCCTGACTGGGAAGCGGGGACACGCTAATCAAACTTCCGCTGATCCTGCACAACTTTTTTCCCTGATCGTAGCGTCTGCCTTGCTACTGGAGTGGGTAAGCCGTGCTACTGGAGTGGGTAACCCACCTCATTGATGGCACGTTTGAGGTATATATGACGATCACCTGTAAGGAATCGTTGCCCAGTGTCTCACTCTGAAGTGCCTCCACGGGCAGGAGAATGGGTTCCTGTGAAGATAAGAGACGCGCCAAAGGCATGCGGCACTCTTCGAGCCATGCATGGAAGACGTCAGAATCTCTTGACCCGCGCTTGAGTTTCCCTGTCCGCCTGATCACCCAAACGACGAGGGCCGCCACCGGTCGATATCATAAAGAGCCCCGATGATACTGCGCCGTGACCAGACCAATGTGAGGCCTGTGAAAGTTGGGTATGATAGCATGGTCAACGTTCTTTGGCAGATGAATGAGTCTGGATGTCGTACAGTATGGTTTTGATTGATAGCAGCGCTAGGGCTTTGCCGTGCGCAGTGTCAAGACGCCGTAGTCACACAGGCAAATAACTCAGATTTGAAGAGAAGATACGCAGGAGAAACAGGAGGATTCCACATGCCCTCATCCATGTGGTAGTAATACATTACGGCAGTCGCGACTAGTCGTCCAGCGAAATGTCTTCTGAATTTGTGGTACAAATAGACAGGACTAGTCACGGGTGGTGACCAGTCTCGCAACTCTCGCCAGCCGCGGCCGAGCAAAATAGTTTTAAATAAAAGGCAGTGTCAGTTAGTGAAGCAGCAACGGTACAGTAATGGTCGACGAGACAGACGGAGCCGTAGTGCGCATGAGGCCTGCACGAGGAGCAATGTGCACAAAAATTCCATAATTCCTTTTTGAACGAAGTTGACACAGACCACACTTGAATTAGACTCATTACTGAACTGAAGCGCTGATAACTGAGACCGTTTCACATCCAATCACTACGCCCAGCCTCAAACTGGGCAAACAGTGGTGATGATTTGCGCCCCATAACTGCCCCATACCACTGTTCGATGTAATGATTATGCTGCTTCTTTGGTCTCGGCCTCGCTTACCCATACTCTCATCTTTTCTATCATCTCCTGCAACGCCTCGCTGGGCGGCACATTCACAACGCTGGATCCATACACACCCTCGATCAAACCCTTCCTCACAAATGGCACCAACAGCCGCAAAAACGCCGTCGCGGCTCCTCGTGCTTCATCCCGAGGAGCCTCGAGCAGCGTATCAAAAGCCTTGGACAGAGAAACATCGAGCGCTTTCGCCAGGTCACTCAGCAAAGCCACTGGTGCCAGCAGCCGCAGCCCATTTAATGCCGCGAGGAGCGCATTGGCAAGCATCGCAATAGGAGGATAGACGACTAGCGCCTGTGGGGGCATATGGAGCACACCAGATGTTGTCCCTGAGCCCCACGCGGTGCTCCAACAGCAGCCCAGCCCGTCTCTGGCGTACGCGCGAACTCCTCCACCGCCCTGGAGAATTCACCAGACACGCGTGCGCGCACCGCGTCTTCAAACAGCGGCGGAAGGAGCGTACGAAAGTCGAACCCGAGCCGAGCGAAGGAAGTCGCGCAGTACGTGAGCTGCGAGAGCAGTGCCGTCAGTGCGGGCGCGTCGGGAAAACGTGGCAGGGCCAAACGGAGCGCATCGAGTAAGCGTGAAAGCAGTTGTGTGGTGCATGCGGGCAGAAGCGAGCGTAGCGTATGTAATCTTCAGGGGAAAGATCTGCGGGTGGTCGTTCGAGGAAGATTGCGACATATTGCGTAAGGAGGTCATGCACGCCCTCGCGCCACGTATCGATGTATTTCTTCATGTACCGCACCCAAGCATCCGGCGCATCCAATCCGCGCTTTTCCCCCTCGGCGCTTGTCAATGCAACGTTGAGCGCCTCGAGGCGGCCCGTAAGAAATGCGAGAGCGAGCTCGCGTTCCGGAAATACACGTATCCGCCGTAGGAAGCTGACAGCGCGGAAGAGGCTCGGAAGCTTGGCTGGGGCGCGGAGAGTCGCAAGTAGTTGACCCAAGAGCGCGCGAATGGCACCGTTCGCCTCGGCATGCACGTCTTGCACTACCTGCACTTGTGGAAAACGCGTGGCCAGTCGCGCGGCGTGCGCTGTGAGATCGAGCGCCTCTTGGAAATGGCCACCGCGGACGCACGCGTCTGCGAGGACGGGTAGTTCGAGAATGTCTTGCAATTTTGATGAATGTCGAGGACGAGAGCTGCGCGGCGACGCGAGGACTGAATGGATGTAATTCCGACGTGAAAGAGTTGGCAGCAGATTCTAACGCGGGTATGTCTTCGAGGAGGGTGTCGAGGGTATTAGAGAACGAGGAAAGAGTGGAAGTAAGGCCTGTGGTTGTAGAGTGAAGTGATAAGAATGTTGGATAAGAAGAGGTGCAGAGATTTGTGAGCGCGTTTGTGAGTTGAGAGGATGTGGAGGAGAGGTTGTCAGGCTCGGCAAGTATAGAGTCTAATGGTAGAGTGGTGACTTGCGCAAGATAAGAGGTCGCTTTCGGGGATGACAACAGTTTGGCATGGCCTGAGGGCAGGATGTCCCCTAAGGCGGCCAGTGGTAAACCAGCATCCGTCATCAGACCGACGAGCACAGCGCGACCTCGAGACGGGCCAGCGCCAGCCTTGGGCGGCACGATTACATAAGAGACAAACCTGGTTTCACTTCGTGTGCGCACCTACAGTACTGTAACCAAGAACTGGAAAGAGGCCCCTTTGCAGTGCCCCGCCCGCGAAAATGCGATTCACGTTTACAACAATCGACGTGCCTTGCGTGGATGCAGCAACATAAGGTTCTTGACCTTTGGGTGGTCGAGATGCTCATAATTATACATAGGTCTCCATCTCGTGCTCATCTGGAAACGGCATGGGTACGTTTATTGAAGGAACATTATTTGCTTTACTGCGGTATTTATTTCCTTGTAGGGATATTTCGTTGGAGACGCCGCAAGCGATACCTGAATATTGCTTTTGTGAACCTCAGGTAGCGACACGAAGTCAAGCACCCCAGGGCCCAGTGGCAACATCATGACTCTGGAGACATGAAACGATGCCTATCCCGGGCGGAATGACCTGGGGATGGCCTATCACGCTCTTGAAAAAAGCGGACTGTTGCAGAGGCGGACGCATCTGCCACCCAAAAATTTGCTGGACTCAGCAAGATTATCCACCAAGGAGTGCTGCCACTTTACTACAGTATAACACATGTCCAGAAATGATGTAACTGCCCTGCGGTTCAAGACATGCGTCGCGACGCTACCGATGGCGGCACCCAAAACGAGGGGCTCGGTAGGATTCCGGGGCGGAGGCTCTTCAGAACATGCGGCGGAGGCATCAAAGTTGATTGAAACCGAAACGCGAAATCGATCTGCAAGGAGCCAGGAGGTTAAGGGACGCAAATGAATACAGTATAGGGTAACCTAGTGGTAACCTGGCTCGGGTCCTCATCAGTTTCTGTACGGGTATTACGAAAACGTCGAGATGAAACGCTATGCCTCGGATGAAGTTGACATCGAAGATAATATCCACTTCATACCGTGGTCGGAGCCTCCTTTGAGATGTCGGCCAATCATACTAGTTATGACGACCGCGACGATTGATGTCAAGAATGACCCAATCGACACATAAAACCATAGAATACGTGATCGTGCCATCAAGGCACTTTCAATAGCTCCTCTGTGATCGAGGCGAGGAAGGCAACAGATGGTCACGTGGACAAGGACCATGTGCGACTTTGTAGCAAAGGTCGAGACAGTGAGAACGTCTCTGCACATTACTGCATTACTGCATTACCCCTTATCCTAACCTAATCACACAGCAGGTCGATGATCGTCGATCCGATGGGTCGAGACCGAGGTCATTGTCGCTAGGCCACTTTCAGCGTGACAGGGAAAAGGAGAAAGGAGCCGGCAATCTGGTGGGGATGCACGCCTTACCTTTTTCTCAAAATGATTCTGATCATAAAATCTGAAACAACACAGAAAGCGGTCCCGCTTCTCCCAACTCTCGGTTCTTCACAATCGCATCAAACAGTCAAAAATTTGGCTTGCCACCTACACGTATTCCACTGCCGCAACTCTGATATTATGCACATATCAAATCACCAACTTATGACCCACTGCGAATGCGGATCATTTAACGATCAGACCAAATCTGATATGAAAACGATATCCTTATGACGAAAGAGTTCTTTCGAGTTGACGTCAAAGTCACCAATCCCAAAGCGCGGCCCTCCTCGGCCTGGTATAGCTAGGTGAAGTGATAATGTAAAGTGACAATGTGCCGTTCTAGATAATCTGATTCCATGTCCCTTAGATTTCCGCTTCAATGCCAGACAATCTATTTTGCCCCAACACGAACCTCTTCTTGTTCGTGGTCCTCCGTTAGCCTTCGCACCCCATAGCGCGCCGATGACGAGCACCCAACCCATTAATTGGAATCTGGGAAACATCGCTAACCAATGGTCCGAGTTCCTCGACTACGTAATCCCTACCCGCATGCCTATCGATGACAGCCCTATCCTAAAATCCACCCCTCGGTGGACTGCGCTTCAGCAGTTCGAAGTTGGTCTGGCGCCGAGATTTGCTTGCCTTGATCCATCTATTCCAGGCCGTATTCTGGGCGAACTACAAGCTCTGCTTACCGACCCAGGTGCTTTTGCCATTACTGGTTCCGCGCTCTGGAATTCGGACATACCGGATACCCTGGCGACACGTCTTGACTATCTCCCCAAGGAGATCAGGATGGCTGGGCAAGGCTATTCCGGCAAGTCCGTCACTACCGACATTCGCAGGACAATATCGGCGGTCGCCCTCATTGCATTGCGAGGCATTGCCCTCCCGTTCAATTTACTGCTCGACAAAGTTTCACCTGGTGATTCGACCGAATTCAACTCATGGTTGAACGACTGGACGCTGAAATGCGGCGAACATGTGGCCCTAGTCGGACAAGATCATTCTTTTGAAGTGCTTCACAACATGCAAGGTTTGCAATCTGGCCTCGTTTTAGATGCTTCCTCAACTCAGGAAGGTTTGACTGCCATCCTTATCCAGGTAGGGCTTCAAAGTCTGATCTTTGTTTGCGAGATCAGTGGTGACAGTCAATCGTATTCAGATAGGCCGTCGCATGCTCTCGGGGAATGTGAGGTTCGCATTGCTTTTTAGTGCTATGGCCTTTCGCATTGTAGAGATTGGTACGTATCTTGTGTTTTACCTTTTGTCATCTTCTCATGGGTGTCAGACTGCCGTTTATCACAAGGCCACGTTGTCTTGGTATCTCCAGCATTTTGGCTTTCCTCCAACCCGCCAAAGGACTCTGGGATGCCATCACTCGAGGCTAAGCCACTTCCCGCCCTTCTCACCGCCATGATCTTGGCCGGACTGAGACACCCCGTCATCCATCCTGTAGCCTGTGACCTCGAGAGTCTGGGGCAGATCCTTCGAAACAGCACATCCAGCGCCAATATGAGTAGTTCTGGTACAGAGGTCTCGACATCCCGTAGCGGAGTGTCTAGAGAGCAAGTATGTCGATAACACATCACTTCCCAAACTTTCACTCACTTGGGTCACAGGTCCTCGCTTTCTCATATAAGACCACTGGAGTCTTGCCTACTGTTCGCGTCCTGCGTCGCACTCGGATGCAGCCTTACGAGCAAGGGCTCACCCGACAGTCACTCATTTCCCCACTTCCAAATTCATCGCCCGAACTCCCGGCCTCTCAAGAAGCCTGTCCTGCGCTCGGCGCGCTCCCCGATCCACCTGGCTTGCCCGAGCCCAGACATAGTCTCGTGTTGCACGAGCACGTCACGTATGAGGGCTGCCTCGAGGCATGGCGCGGGACACTAGATGAGACGACGCGCGTGCTCGCCAAGCTCTTTCTTCACGAGCACGTAGCATCAGCGCACCGCGAGGCGTACGCATACGAACATTTCCTTTCCACCCCACACATCGAGGGCGTGATCGTGCCGCGGTATTGGGGAACCTATACGTACCGCGGCGAGTTCTACGTTATCGTGCTGGAAGATACTGGGCCGAAGCTGAAGAACTTCCGTGATTGTAATCCTAGACAGAGGTGCGAATGCCGATTACCATAAGACACAGTGCCATGAATCTGACCTTGTTTTTGTGTCGTGCAGAGAAACAATGATGAACTATGCGCGGGGACTGCATAATTCCGGTCTTGGATTTCCGGCGGCCGTATCGCATTTCACCCTCGCTAATACCGCAGAAGGTGATGTGCGCATTGTCGACTTTGGGGACTCCTTTGAACATCATTGCAACCCTGAGACCTGCGAGGAGCTGAGAAAGCTCCTTCGCCTACTCGACAATGTCGTAATACCTCACCCTCATTAGCCCCCTGTTTCATCGCGTCTTGGACCTCCGACACCCAGATCGCAGATTCACTTCCATAGAGGATACCTGGCACTCGTTGACCTTTGGTCTCACTACCCAACCGTTTACCAGCTGAGACAATTTTTCACATTGAACATTTTGGGCGGCTAAGCGAAAGCTACTTTGATGAAGATCTGATATGATGATATGATAGCGGGTTGATGAAAGAATGCAATATGTGTATGTATAATACGTTAGTTTTCCGTAACTTGTCTCTGTCTCCGTAGACGCATAACTTGGTGTATCCCGAAATCTACAGTTATCAGTTCTGCTCAAAGGCCAACAAGAGCACGTTCGAGTGTATGTACAGCATCACCCACTTCCCCTGCCATGACACGCACGACCGCATCCGCATCAGTTGCCGCGATATAGCCCAGTGTCGTTGCCGCACGTCGAATAGGGAGGTCATTCACCAACGGCCCGCTAACGCCAGGGTCGGCAGAGGCATATGCGCGCCGCGTGTACGCGCGCACGAGTAGACCAAGAAAGTGTAGCGATGCCCGGCGGAATGGCGGGAAAATCGGATTGGCTGCTGTGGGCTGGCTATCCATGCTTGCTGTGGGTGCTTGTGGGATCGAGTTGGGATTCACGTCCGCTTCCGCAGGGTGTTGTGGTTGCCCCTGTGCTAAGGCACAGGCGCCTTCGATCTGCAAAAGATCTAACATCGCATGTGCTATATCATGTGCATAGGGAAACAGCGCTAGGTCGGCGATGTCGGCGATCGTGGCAAGGAGTGAGAGAGAGGAGGTGCGAAGGGTCGTGGGGAGATAAGAGCCGCGAACGAGCGCAAACAGAGGGGGAATCAGATAATCGGCTAGACCCAAAAAGGTAAGCACCGGGTCCGATCGATCAATCAGAAAACGAGATAGTGCTGACAATGATGCGGCAACACATCTCCGCTTCGCCGAATAACCTGGCCGAGGGCCTCCCCGATGCGTAAACGCACGTCAATATCCTGTTGCGTGAGGGCGCCCGCACCTACGCCCTGCAAGCCATCCGCATACACACGGACCAACGCGCGCAGCACATCCGCGCCAAACGAATTCGCAAGCGCAGCCAGGCCCTGCACGGCATTCAAGAATATGTACGAATCGTCGTCCTGAACGGCTTGCAGGAATACATCGCGAATGGCCGGCTCAAGCACGCGCACAGCCTCGTGGGGCGTGGTTCCTGCGCGCACTGTCACCAATTCACGCAGGAGGAGCAGGCCGTGTGCCCGGACGGGGAGCAGGGCGTCTTGGAGGAGCTTAAGCGCCCGCTGGTAGGTTGAACGTATGCGGTCTTCCTCTGGCTCACGAGCCGGTCCCGGAGAGGCAGTTGAGGCGGACGCGAGATGCACTGTGAGCACCATGCGTGCTTCACGGGCAAGCGCACGGACAGACTCGGACGGCGCCTTGGCGAGACGCTCGGCATGCCTGAGAATATCTTCGAGAGCTGGGGCCGACTGCGAGGAGAGGGTCGGATTTGCTGATGGACACGGTGAGTGGTATGTTCCAAGGGCACTTAGAGACAAATGAGGGCACCTTCAAGCACACTGAGAAGAAGATTGAGAGCCGTTATGGTCATCTCATCATCTGGTCGAGCTCCTTGGAGACCTGGTGTCTCGTCGTCGCTATCGCCATCTTTATCACCGTCGCCATCTGGGTCCTCTTCAGAGACCATGCGGAGATCATCCATCGTCAATCCTTGGCGCGGATTGGGATCTACCGAGACTTGTTTCGAAACCGTATCTTCACTTTGTAGTGCATGTTTGATAAATGTGAGCACATGCTCTGGCTTGCCGAGTATATTACTCGAGGGATCGTCACTTGACATCCGTGTTTGAACTTGGACGATTAGTTGTAAAAAGAGTAGCGTTCTGAGTGGCAATTTGTACAGGGTCAGCAAAGACTACCGGACGTGATGCTGGCCTCACCTGAGAGGATCACTCTCCTTATTTGCTTTCAAGTCTCGATAACCTTCAAGAAGTCTAACGAAAATTTCGGATGCCACGTCCAGCCTATCCAACGACATGAGAAAATCAACGAAGTGCGTAGGGTCGGGGCGGAGGTCCAAGAAGTTAGCATCGATGTCAAGAGCACCGCTTTCCTCAGCTTTCTTGAGATCATCGGTGTGAAGAAAGCTAATGATGTATCTTTCTCCTGTCTTGCTATCGAAATGAAAACGCCGGAATCGTGAATAGCAATTTACACGCACTTCTCAACACGTCTCACATTTCCGGAAATGTCAACAGCCCAGTCACCTCCTTCTCCGTCTAGGCACGCCCAAAGGATTGCAACCGTTTCTTCTGTGGAACCACGCGCCCCCAGGCAAGTAATAGGCCACGTACAGACTCTCTCAGAGTCGGATCTGTTGTCTTCACGCGCGCAAGAGTCCCAAGGAGCGAAAACAAGGAAGTAGCTATTGGTGATAGCGTAGTGGAAATGAGAGTCGGAGCAGGATCTGTATTTGTCAAGAACATTTGAACGATATTGATGGCCTCGAGGGGTGAGGGTGCCATAGTTGTCTCGGTCGAAAGGGATCAGGAGAGTGTCAGGCGTGATGAGAAGCACCGGATCGTGCAGCAATTAAGGAAGACTTTGGATACGAGGGCGTGATGCCGTGGGCTACCTTCGGCGGTGATCATGCGCGACAGTGTAAATGATGCAGCACGAATGTAAGCTGGGGAGGCCTTCGCCCTGGGGGTGAGTAACTCAACCAAACGTGGGATAACAGAGAGGAAGTATTCCTGGTAAGCAGGTGAGACTACACGTTCTAGTTGATACTGGGGCCGTACCTCTGCAGTGACTACCGAGGGGACTGCTCCAAGTACCTGAGCAACATGTAAGAGCTTCTCAAGTGGCGCTTCCTCTGACTCGTTCTCGCCAAACACTGCCGCGAAAAGGCCACGGACGCCATTTGGACGCATTAATTGTCGGCTGAGCAGAGATGCACAGGACTTGTGCACATGCTGTGGAGGTGGCGGGGAAGACGACATGATAGCACCAAGCGACGCGATGGTTTGCGATGGCGGTAGACTAGGCGGAACAGAACTCAGCTTTAGAATTCTCTAGTTGAAGAATATGGTTCGTACATTGTCATCAAACGCATGATAAACGGCCTAAGATCGTCCACTACCGCGAACGTTTCAGTCGATAGGGCCTTTGGAACCCACCCAAGAGCGATACCAGGACGCAGGAGATCAGTGATATGACGATTCAAGAGGGTAGACGTGATGAGAGTTTGAGGGATGGTACCGTGCACACCGCGCGGAAACAATAACGAAAGCAACCGCCGTATCGTAGTCGTCAGCTTTGCATATAACTGAGGGCATCATCGACATCGAAAAGTTGCCCAGTGATGCCACCCCTCGCTGGCCACACTACTTGAACTTTCGCGAGCAATGGCTCTGTACCCCATTTGAAGACGATAGAGAGAAGTGTTCGGAGCTGGGAAATGTCTCTCGTGCCGATGAGAGGTACCTCACCAGGCTCGTCTTCTTTGGAGTGTGAAGGAACGTTCGGAGCCAGACGCATCCCCTCATCCTGGTCGAGAATTCTTTGAACGTTCTCCACCACGGACAAGGCCCCCTGCGCTGTCTCCTCCTGAGCTTGTTCCAATGAAAAGTCGTCACAGTCGCATTCTGGAAGTCCACACTGCGCACGATATTGAGCAAGTCGCGTAAGAAGGACCGCTCGAAGATTTGGCGCAGGGCTGCCTTTCTCGCTCTGTATCAGCAAAGATCCCGCAGAGAGGCAGCGGGAAAGCTCTTCCATTCAATGCGCGAGAAATAATTGATTGTATGAGTATTCCGATGGTCAGAGTCGAAGAGAAAGAGATGTCATTGTCAGGTTCGAATGTACATGGTCGTCGACAAGACGCGTAAGCTGGACGTGGCACACCCAGCGCTAGTGAGTGACATCCGTGTGCCAACTCTACAGCTGCCACGATGTCTGATAAAGAAAATCTCATTTCAATGGGATTTGATCCTGCAAGGATCGACTGTACGTCCAAGTAACGGTCAAACGACCGTGAAGCTAATCGACCATGATTTCAGGGGCCCTGCGCGCTACAAATAACAGTGGACTCCAGCCTGCGATGGACTTCATCCTCGAACACAATGACGACCCAATACCGGATGCCACGTCTGGGGCATCTGCCACCTCATCCGCCCAACCCCACGGCGAACCGATAGGTGAAGACGATGAGGAAGATGCCACAGCACTGGACTCAAGCTAGGCGCTCCTGCTGACGCTGACGTCGAAGCCAGGGTGAGTAGAATTTCTTATTCGACGGAAGCTGGAGATTTTGTGACATATGATGTGCCAGAGCATCAAATGTTCACAATGCGGAAAGATATTCAAAAACACGGCGCTGGCCAACTTCCACGCAGAGAAGAGTGGGCACGATCAGTTTGAAGAGTCCACCCAGGAGGTGCGTTTGCCCACACTTGGTTGATAAACAAATTCTACTACCGCTACTGATAAAGCTCTTAGATCAAACCACTCACAGAGGAGGAGAAACAGCAAAAGCTGGCTGAGCTGCGCGACAAAATGTCCGAGAAGCGTGCTCGAAAGGCTGCTGAGGAAGCGAAAGAAGCAAAGGCAAACGAACTCATCCGGCGCAAGGCAGGAAAAGTACGTACCATACTGACCCCACTCCCCCGGATCACCAACCAATCGTCATGCATCGACAGGAAGCCGCGCAGATCAAAGAGGATCTAAAGAACAAGCAGATCCTAAAGGACCTCGAAGCAAAGCGCCGCGGTCCGTCTCTTCTTCCTGTCTCGTCTCCTTCGCGGCCCCTCGCACGATGTGTTAACTCAACTCTCCCCGTTCACAGAAAAAGAAAACGACAAGAAGGCCCTCGCCGCGATCAAGGCGAAGATCGAAGCCGACAAGCGAGAACGCGCGCAAAAGGCAGCGGAGGAAAAAGCCCACCGCGATGGCACTACCACCGCTGCCACCAGCACCGCTCGCGCCCCCACTCCCGTCGCGGCCGCCGTTGCCGTTGCGCTCCAGCAGCGACGACTTCACTTCCGGGACGTGAATTCAAGGACACGCGATTGCAGATCCGGCTCGCGAGCGGCGGTCAGCCGCTGACCACGACGCTACCGAGCAATTCCAGTTGCGTCCCATTTTTTTTCGTCCTAGAGTTCCGTTGGGTCAGCTTTTTCTGATGATCTCCCATCGTGTGTCTGTCTCTTTTTGTTTAGCTCTGCGAGAGGTGGCGGAGTTCGTTGCTGGTCAGGCCTTGACGGTGGACGTTGACACCGTCATCTTACTCAGCAATTCCCTCGGTGCATATTCTCTACTCCTCATTATGACTTTCTGATAACGATTCCCAAAACCCCAAAGGAAACAATTTTCCTCGTCAGACTTCTCCAGGACCCTCCGTGATCTTGGGTTGACACCATCTGCTGTAAGTCGTGCTTTACCCTCATCGGGAGTTTGTGGCTCACATGGCGTCGTAGGTCTTGATAGCATCGTAGGAAATGTGCTAAATGTTGTTCATTTCATTGTATTGTATTCAAACATGGCCATATGGTGTACTGTACGATACCACGCCAGTCTTCCCGGACATGTATACCTCCAAGAAAGTAAATGCGCAAGAAAAGTGGTGGATAGTGCGAAGGGAATATCTCTATTTAACAACCCTCTTCAGAGAAAAAAAAATTGCCCTCTGCACTCCCTCTAGACAAAAGCTTTTAAGGTGATAGAGTGGCACTAGACTAGCGCTAGCCAAGCTAGAACCCACGGAATCCCTGCGACCCTCCCGAATTGAACGAGAACCCACCACGCCAGGGCCAGATCCAAACTGCGCAAACATGCTCGCCAGATCAGGGGGCATCCCGCCGTGCATATGCGACGAGCCATTCATGCCATCCTCGTCCTCGCCAAGATCGTACCGTTCGCGCCGATGCGGGTCCGAAAGCACCGCGTGGGCTTCGACAACCAACTTGAACTTTTCCTCGTCTCCGCCCTAGGGACACAAAAAGGGTTACACACATCCGTATATCAGCATGCTACAATCGGAGGTGGAGGGGTGCCACACCTTGTCCGGATGATGTTTGAGCGATTCACGCCGATACGCCTTTTTGATGTCTGCCTCGTTGCAATCGCGCGCGACGCCCAGGATCTTATAATAGTCCTTCGTCTTGCTCCGCTTCAGCGCCGCCTCGGCCCGCTTCAGCTCGCCCCGCAACGCGCGCACGTCGCCGTCCGCGCTCTCAAACTCGGCCTGCTCGAGCGCGCCGCGGAAGTCCGCTATCGCGTCCTCGTATTGCTCCTTGTGCAGCCGGATGCGCGCGCGCGTGCGCAGGGCTTTGAACGAGCCTGGTTGGAGGACGAGGGAGGCTTCTGTGTCGAGGAGCGCGTCGTCGTGGCGGGTGAGCTGCGTGTGCGTGTGCGTGTCGGTTCAGATCAGATCAGTTGGCGGGCTGAGGGTGGGAAAAAAAGGTATGTTGTGACGACGTACTTTGACGAGAGTAGTCGCCCGATTCGACAATAACAACGCGCGCAACTGACCGCCCTTTCCTTCGTCCTCGTTTTCGCCGACCCGCTAGACAAAAACAACAGAATGGAGCATGAGCATACATACATACAAAAAAGCAAACGAGACAACACACCTCTAATGCCTCGGTATACAAGCGCAACGCCTCATGGAGCTTCCCAAGCTTAAAAGCCTGATTGCCCTCCTCCTTTAACCGCTCGACATCTTTAACACGCTTGCGCAGACGTTGCGCCGGCTCGTGACCAGGATCGTACCGCAGTGCCGACTGGGTGTGTTGTAGTGCTTGCGGGAGCCGCGCACAAAGGAAGAGAACGAGTCCGCGGAGCGTGAGCACGTCAGGCGAGTTTGACTGCAGCCGCAGCGCATCACTACCAACCAAGCAAGTTAAAAACCCGTGACGACAATCACCAGTGGAGAAAGAAAGAAAAAAGACGCACTTTACAGAGCTGTTCGCACCATCCCAATTCCCCCTCGCAAGCTCGATCTCGACGCGCCAGATCCGCCACTCAATAGGAATCTCGCTCCCCTCCGCCTCCACAGCGCGCAAACAGCGATCAAGCGCGATGCGCGCCATAGCCCACTCCCCGCGGCGCCTCGACATCTCCAGATTGCGCACGTGCGCCTCGAGCTCCAGCGCGCGCGTCTGCATCTGCGTCGCCTGCGCGTGCGCGGGCTCCGCCGAGAGCACATGGCGCAGCGTCGAGAGCGCCGCTGTTGTTTGCGCGAGCGCGAGCTGGCAGCGTGCGAGGCGGAGGAGCGTTTTGGTTTGTGGTTGGGGAGCGGGGGTTATGGGAGCTGGTGCGGGAGCGGGAGCGGGGGTTGGTGTTGGTGTGGATGGGGCGTGCTTGGATTTGGACTTGGATTTGGATTTGGACTTGGTGGGCGTGGGTGGCGTGCTGGTGCTGGGCGTGGTGGGTGTGTTGGGGACTGCGGGGACGGTGGGGGCTGGGAGGGCTGTTTGGAGGGTGTTGGCGAGTTGGCAGTCGGCGAGGGCTGCGCGGAAGCGCTTGATGGCGATGTAGGCAGCCGCACGATTGGTGAGGTATGCTGGTTCGGTGGAGACCAGGTCTAGATGTGATCATTACCCATGAGCAATTCAGCACGTCTCAACAGACTTTGAGGATAAAAAGGGTAGGAGGGAAGGCAAGGGGAAACGATGATAATGATAACGGAGATGGTGATGGTGGACGAGGAGACGACGTACTTATTGCTTTGGTATATAGGTCGACTGCCTCGCCGTACCTTCCAAGCTTGAACGATTCATTACCCTGCTCTTTCAATTTCTCTGCCTCAGCAGCTATGGCAGCGGGATCGGGCTCGGGCTCGGGCTCGGGCTCAGGTTCAGCAGGCTCGGGGTGAGATTGAGGTTGAGGTTGAGGCTGAGGACTAGTATGATCTGCTGCCGAGGAGAGCGGAGGTGGCTCGAATGGCATTTTCTCTCCATCTTGGAGCGACTGCTCCCCAGACGCTATCACGGTCGGTGGCGAGCTGCGATCGGATGTGCGGGGACCTCGCATAGGCGAGTCTGCGTTCGTGGTGGCGACATCTACAGCCGACTTGAAGGTGAAGAGATCATGGTGAGTACGTCTCGTGCGAGCTGTATGAGGGGCTCAGACTCACCCGGCGCTCCTGCCCGGCGCAGTTCTGAGGCTGTTGTCGGTCGAAACGACGGATATCTTTGCACGTTTTGAAGCCCTCATTCTGTCTGTCATGGAACCGGGTTGGTCTTAGGGTTCGCAGGAAGGTCTTTATAGGTAAAAGTACTAGTAACTCCTTTGACAAGAACGACCGACGAGCTTCCCCAAACAAAAAGAGCTTGTTTGTCCCAAACAATACGGGGATTATATTAATTCCAAGCAATGCCTCTGCGTGCCATGATATCACCCATTAACACGCAACTTCCCAACCCGAAATGAACCAAAACACGGGGGTATTAAAAAAACGAAAATAAAAACCAACCAACCAACCAACCCAAACTACCAAATATGGTACAGTAGTTGATAGTAGACGTGCACTGGGTGTAGATTCATGATGGCGTGTAGAGCAATTTTCCATAAAAAAGGCGCTTGTTTCGTGAGCAAACTCGTCGGCGGAAGCTATAAAGCTCGAACACGGTTACCAAGAGGGCTGGGGGACAGTTCAAACCATGAACGTGAATGCACCCGCAATGACCGCCAGCGCAACGCCAGCCTGCGCAGCACGCGCAGACAAGGCACCAAGCATGAGCGCACCATTAGTGCTGTTTGCGGACGAGGGCGGCCCGAGCTGGCCGCAGCGGGTGAGCCGGAGCTCGAGTCAGTTGAGGTACCAGACGGCACGGCGACGAGAGGCGTATTGGCAGCGGCGGAGGTCGACACCACCACGACGGGAGGTGCGGCGGAGGAAGCTGAGGCGGGCGTGGTACTGTTCGAGGCACTGCCGCTCGCGGGGAGGTACGATGGCGGGGGCACGGCCTTGGAAGGTCTTGGAGTGCGCCCTTGCCCCAGGGGATTGCTTGGCCGTCGGGCTGGGTTGCATTTGGAGGGGGGACGGTTGCACCCGTTGCATCTGCGATGGCAAAGCGGCCGGTCCAGAGAAGGTCGGATGCATTACGGGAGAACTGGTAGAAATAAATGGCCGAGTTGATGGTGACCTAAATAGAACCAAAAGGTTAAATTAGAAAGATCAAAATGGGATCATGCACAATGTTCAGCATACTTACCGCAGGACAAGGGTAGCTGAATGTACCAGGGGACGTAGTGCCATCGACCGTGGCGACAGCTGGTGGAAAAGAAAGGGTCAAGGGTCAATCAATAATAATCACTTGAAAAAAAAGGCAGCAGGACGGACTAGTGAGGGCTACCATTTGGAGGTTGTCACCGGTCATGAGTTGGATGTTCATCACCTTCCACAGTCCAGACGAGTCTGGAGTCCATGCGATCTGGCAGGTGCTTCCTGCATTGAAGACCTGTCCCGGACTCGGAGCAGAAGGCGTAGGATCGGCCAAGGCAACCAACGCCAAGGACAGAACGAAAGCTGAGAAAGTGCCACGAGAAAACATTTCGAACAAACGGTTGCGGCAAAGAGTTACTGGGGGAAGCAAAACGAAAAAAAAGGATGGGGAAAAAGCTAAAATTGGGAGAGAGCGTGGAGGAAAGACAACAAATAATATATATTTGTTGGGATGGGCTGAGCGCCGAGCTGAGGTAAAGGAGAGACGAGGATAAGAGAGTGACTGGGAGAAAAGAGCGTGAGGGAGTCCAGCAGTTGGAACTGAAATGTTTAGCGCAAGGCACCAAATGCAGCGTGCTCACTTCGGCGCTCACCGGCGCTTTTACAGAGCGCTCACCTGCCATTAGAATTTAGACAGTCTCCCGTGGGTTATCCTTCCCGGCCTTCCTATAAATTGCTCTCTGTTATACGCCGTACTCTACTGTACGCTACGTGTACGCCTGCGAGGTCACAAACCCACTCTCTGGTATATTCCTTGTGCTGCCAGCAGGCAACATACCGGCCGCCTCATAACTTTAATCAGAGAATGATGAAGTAGTAGCCTATGACAACCGGCGGGGTCCGCCCAATCCGTTGCGATCCTAGCTCAGGCCGTTCTCCGATTATTACGGTACACGCTGCCCGACTGTTCTTCTAGGATGCAAATTCAGCACCCACGATGTTAATCATGCATCAATCACGGCTAGCAAAATGACGTCGGGGATCACTGTCAGGCGTTTTTTGTGAGGGCGAGTGTGAGCATGGCTCTGTTGCTGAGGCTGTTGCTGTCAACTTGCTGATGACCTGCCAAGCAAAGGTGCCAAGCCGTGCCTGGCAAACAAACGGGACGCGGGCCGCCTCGGATCTCGGATCGGAGGTTATCGACACCATCCTTACTTTAGGACACATTTCTCCCTGGTTGGCGAAATTCTATGGCTCGCCATTCGAAAGTGTGCGGATAATTTGTTTAAACTAGTTCGTGTTGGTATAGCGCCAGAGCTAGAGCCGCAGGTGCGCAAAAGACCCACATCATTCACCTGTTTCACAGCCTTCACAGGCGTGGTTCACTAGTCAGGACCGTCAGGTACAGCGATCTACATTAGCTATAATGCTATGCAACGGAAAAGATGCGGGGTAGTTTATAGACCCACGTTGTTCAAATCTAGACGCTGAAGATGGCGGTACAGTCGACTCAGACTCGACTGTAACAAACTTCGCCGCAGCTCTTGTCCGAGTCGTTTAAGCGCCTTTTACGCCCCTCTGAAAGGCTAAATCAGAAGGGCTTGCATAAATCGTAGCTCCCCGGATATAATAAAGCATTCAGCTTTGAGCACCGCGACCAAATCTTTAATACGATGACGCGACGCGACACGTATCAGGAAAGAGGAAGGGCTGATTGCACGGTTGGGTGATTGAGAGGTGGAGAGTGTCCTCAAGTGTCCTCATTGCGACCGAAGAAACCCACGCCTTTACATCGAAGGAACTGAATGATGTCATGCAGTTGAGGGCTTTATCATCAATGGTCATGCGGGCGATCTCTTATAATGACGACACCATTTCTTATCTTCCCACCCTCCTCTAAACTTATCCTTCATGGTCGCCATTTCTCCTCCAGCTAAGGTCCTCGTCACAGGTGCAAATGGTTATCTCGCCACTTGGGTCGTCAAGAAGTACCTAGAAGCAGGCTACTCTGTCCGCGGCACGGTTCGCTCCTTGTCTAAAAGCGCCTTCCTCAACGAAAGTTCGCCCAATACGGTGACCGCTTTGAGCTCGTCGTCGTCGAGGATATCACCAAGGACGGCGCATTCGACGAGGCCATCAAGGGCATCGACGCCATCGCCCACACCGCTTCCCCCTTTCACTACAAGTCTACCCACCCGACGGCATGTCCGATTTTCCCCGAATGTTCACCTTATTTGGCACTCAGGACACAGTACTATCCAGATCTCATCATCCCTGCGTGCGAGGAACTACATCAATCCTGAACTCTGCCTTGAAATATGGAAGCACCCTGAGCGTGTGATCCTCACCTCTTCGGTCGCGGCGGTTCGCGAAGATACCCCGGTGCCACGTTTTTCAACGAAAGCAACTGGAATGATGCCGCCGTAGAGACGGTGAAGACGAAAGGCTCCGAAGCAGGGTCCGTAGCGATCTACTGGCCTCGAAGACACTGGCAGAGAAGGCCGCGTGGGAGTTTGTCGCCACCCATAAGTCTGAGATCACGTGGGATCTCGTCGTATCAACCCCCCATTGGTTTTCGGGGCAAGCCTCTCTTTTTTCCCGCTCTTCTTTTATAGTTGATGTCTCCACGCATTCTTACAGCCTTCCCTCAGTCCGCGCCGACTGTTGATGACATCAATACCTCTCAGCGTGAAATCTATGACACCTTGACCGGGGCGCGGGGAGACACGCAACTACCGGGTCAGGGAAACTGGGTGCATGTGGCTGTTGCCTCAGAAGCACATGTGCGCGCCACACATGCAGCAGCTGCTGGTGGACAACGCATCATCGTCAAATCGGGTCCTTTCTTTTTCAAGATCTCCGTAAGTTGTATATTTTGTTCTTATTTTCATGCAGAAATTGACGCATATGAGCACAAAACAAGTTGATGCGGCAGCGGAGCTCGGGGTCCCGAATGTGCCGCGAGGAGAGCCGGGCTCGACAAAGGGCGTCTCGTTTATCATCAATCTCGAGACGAAGAAAGCTGAGGAGCTGCTTGGGTTGACAACGGCGACGCCTCTTAAAGACGTGGTGGCGGAATCGGTGGAGGACTTCAAAGCGCGTGGATACCCAGGATTTACAGCATAGGTCTCTTTTACCACCGTAAGTAGGCTGAGGCCGAGGGTCAGTCAGTTGTTCTGTAAGATTTGTGGTTAACGTTTGGAGCGCAAGGCAACTCGTTGTAACATTTACTTGCGGATTGGAAGCCCATATAGTGCCATTTGCGAGCAGACATTGGGTGAACAAAGAATGGGCCCACGGTTGACTACGTCGAGTGGCCGCCGAGCAGCCACCGGGGCAACACTGGCAACTAGCATGGCGAAAAGAATACGTCCAGGAATAAAAAGCATAGGCGGGCCTTACGCCAGGGGAGGGGGGTGTGCACGCTCGGGCCAGAGGCTCTACATGAACTGACACACCAGAAATTATCCGATCCCTACCCCAGTGCCACCCCAAGATGGGTCTCTGTTGCGTTGCCATGTTCGTTGGCCAAAGGACTATTACCAGTAGGTAATGTAGGACTCGCTAGGCGGGTAGGGCGATACACCCATGACCAACCACACTGTGTTGCGTGGGGTGGAGGTTTCAGATCATGATCGATGCGTGATTGTATGCAATGATCCCTGGACTTCAAGTTGTTCCGCGGCTGAGTTCGAGGGTCCATGCGCCATGTCCTCGTGAGTCGTGACGCCCGGAGCGCGCTCAGCTTTGAGCGTGGTCACCTGAGGGAGGAAACCCAGTAGCATCATTGAGGGCCTTTTGTCATGCTATGTTCCAATGAAGCAACCAGGGCAAATCCTGGAAACTGGGCCAGGAAACTTGACTGGAAAACAAGGGTTTCTTTCCCCGGAAAGTTGGTGGAAGTCTGGAAGATGAACAAGGGAAACCTAGGAAACATACGAAACCTTAGTAGTAAGTCGAAACAACGTACAGCATGGAAACCAAGGAACTGAATTGAAATCGTCCATGTAACCATCTAAGTACAAGACATGCCCCAGTTGCTTCGTCCTAGTCTCGGATCCAGCCATTCCTATGTCCCTTCGGAAGTGGAATCGGAGTGTGAAAAAGTTTTGTATAGAGGACATAGGAATGTCTGGTGAGTTTTGACCTGCGGGTGTAGATCACCTGTCATGTGATCCAGACGTGTCCAATTTTAATTATACTGTATGCATCTGTACGCTTGTACGCGTCTGATAGCCAGATGTGTTCCCAGCATCAAAAATCTATCGACATACTTGATAACGCACGGGAAACTGCTTCTACAGAGAATAACTACAATTCCCAAGCAACACGACAAGCCATTGTTTCGCGATGTGAAGAGGCGTTCGGTGGAAACAAGCCTTATGATTGGCAAGTCGACATAACAGAAGCACTTCTACTGGGGCTAGATTGTGTGGCCATCGCGGGAACTGGTGCAAAAGATTTTCTTCGTTCCAGCTGATTGCCCAAAGGAAGATCGGAAGGTTGACATGTAATTCATCCATCAAATCAAGAATCTTGACCACTCGTTCAGCCCAAGGTTCAGCCAGGTCCCCAGTGGCTTCCAGAAATTGGCGACAGGCATTTGTCTGTCCAAGATGAGGGTCCGAGGTTCTTCTTTCACCTTGAGACATCCCTAGGACAGCTTTGCTTGGGAGCCGTGAACGCGTGAACGGCGAGACCTCTGCGCGACCAGTACCAGCTGAGCCTCAATGCAACGACGCGTTTGATCATGTATTAGAGCACGTGACAGGTGACCTACACCCGCACGGTCAAAAGTCACCAGACGTTCTATACAGTAGTATCACTCAACGCAAACATTTTTCACATTCCGATTTAATCTCCGAAGTGATCATAGAACGGCTGGAGCCGAGACTAGCTTCGTCCGGCAGTGTGCGCGCGCGGTTGTGGCGGCCGAGACCGACTGACCGGAACAAACCGAAACGAGCCCTCGTCACCGGCAGGCTGTTCGCTCTCTCCTTCTAGTTATATGGACGCCATTCCTGTCTATATTGTTTTCGTCGCATCTCTTCACTCAAGGACTGATAAGAATTTCGGATCACTTTCCCTCTTCCTTGATTTTGTGGGTACTTCTTTATTGGGTCTCTGGTCTCCAGCCAACTTCCTATATGCACATTGCATAAGATGGGCGCGAAGGTGAGTATATATGTCTAATGCTGATGCTGACGTGGATGGGGTCACAAGCGCGCTTGTCATGGCCATGCAGGATCATGCCAGGATGGCTATGTCTGAGCCTTGCTGAAATGCGCGAATTGCACAAGCCTTGCTGCATCCGCCTGAACACAAAAGCTGTGTGCTATCCAAGCATCATATATGAATATAGATATGGGAGGTCGCTCTCATGATCTCACCATCGACGATTGCATGAAGAGGTGCATGGTGCGCTCGTGTGCTGCGAAAATCTCCATGGTAGGGGTAGGAGCGTACCTTTACGGTAAAGCGTCGATCAACAGTGGTTTGCTTACAAGCTGTCAAGCACCGCACCTCAAGGCCTCAAGGCCTCAGGGATCATTCCGACCTCCTCGGAGTCGTGGAGCAAAGACGCCACGCCGCTTTCGGATCCAAGCGATGTAAACCACCCTCGTGCGTACGGACCTCACACAGAAACAGTTTTTTTGTAAAATTCAAGACAGCTGCGATTCAAGTTTTAATACCGGGGTGCCCAGAGAGTGGATGCACTCGTAATGGAATCGACAAAGAAAGAAAGAAGTTGTGGAAGAAAGGCCGTGAAGTTGAACTACAGTAGTTTCGCGTCTTCCGTTTTCCTTTTGAACAGGTGGAGGGGGAGGCACCACGCAGTGACGTTGATATCATGTACAGGTCAGAACGAGGACGCCGGCTGAGATGCGATTGATGACAGAAATGGGACTGAGGGTGACCTTAGAAAGAAATGGAAAAGCGAGCTTAGGAAGACGGAGAAAATATCAGCCGTAAGGAGAACTAGAGAAGAAATAAAGCTTCCGCATGAGTGGTGACACCAGCAGAGCCCCCAAATACAACCGGTAGGGCAGTGAGGCCCACCGGGTGAGGGTGGAGCGTCGGCTCGGTTAGAGAAGGCGAGGCAGAGGGGAGGCCCCGGCTCGGCTCAGCTTGGTGCCTATCGCACAGCACGATCCGCGTCATGTGACTCAATATTTCCAGAGGCTACATTTAACGTTGCTCTTGACGTTGCTCGTTGCTGCAGCTAGACAACTCGGAAGATCTTGTAGTCGAGAGCCTGCAAGCCAGAATCAACTTGAAGGCTGTTTTTGTGTTTCCGGGTTTTCGCTTTCCTCAAACAACTTGAACCCGAAAACTCGGAGTGGCAGTGCCAGCAAGAAGTGCCAGTGAAACCCGCCTGGTCCCGGTGGGACGCCTCATTGTTGAAACCCGGAAACCAATTTGCCATTTTTGTTTTTACCGAAGACTATATAATGACCACGCCATTTCTTACCATGCCGCTCTCCTCAAACCTTATCCCGCCGTCATGGTCGCCATCTCTCCCCCAGCCAAGGTCCTCGTCACAAGTGCAAATGATTATTTCGCCACTTGGGTGCTCAACAAGTATCTAGAAGCAGGCTACTCCGTCCGCGGCACAGTTCGCTCCTTGTCTAAAAGCGCGTTTCTCGTCGACAAATTTGCCCACTATGGTGACCGCTTTGAGCTTGTTGTTGTCGAGGATGTCACCAAGGACGGCGCATTTGACGAGGCGGTCAAAGACGTCGACGCCATCGCCTACACAGCCTCTCCATTTCACCACCACAAGTCTACCAATCCCGAGGGTATGCCCTATTTTCTGCGAATACTCACTATGTTCGGCGCTCAAGACACACATACAGATCTCATCATCCCTGCCGTGCGGGGAACCACATCGATCCTGAACTCCGCCTTACGACATGGGAACACCCTGAAGCGTTTGATCCTCACCTCTTCGATTGCGACAGTTCGCGAAGATACCACTGCGCCGCATACATTCACCGAAAGCAACTGGAATGATTCTGCAGTACAGAGGGTGAAGACGAAAGGCTCTGCAGCAGGACCCGCAACGATCCACATGGCCTCGAAGACTCTGATAGAGAAAGTCGCATGGAAATTTATCGCCGCTCATAGGTCTGAGATCTCATGGGATCTCGTCGTCATCAACCCCCCGTTAGTTTTTGGGGCAAGTTTCTTTTTTCCCCGTTTTTCCCCTTAGAGCTGACGTCTCCACGTATACTTACAGCCCTCGCTTAACCCTGCGCCGACAGTTGATGACATCAATACCTCTCAGCGTGAAATTTATGACACCCTACCCGGTGCGCGGACAAGTGCACGACTACCGGGTCACGGAAACTGGGTGCATGTGGCTGTCGCCGCGGAGGCACATGTGCGCGCCACGCATGCAGTAGCTGCTGGTGGACCACGTATCATCGTCAAATCGGGTCCCTTCTTTTATCAAGATCTCGGTAAGTCGTATATTCCGTTCCTGTCTTTCATATGGAAAAACTGATGGATGCGACGCGCGAAATAAGTTGATTTGGCAGCGGAATTAGGGATACCGAATGTGCCATGAGAGTCAGACTCGACGAAGGGCATCTCGTTTATGACCAATCTCGAGAGGAGAGGAAGAACTGCTTGGGTTGACACAGTGATGCCTCTGAAAGACGGGTCACGGGGGGTCGAAAACTTCAAACCACGTGGATAGCCAGGCATAAGTCTTCTTCGGAGCGCCACAACGGATGTCTAGATCCGTCTAGATCCGAGAACACATACTGTAGATAAGATTACACGATACCCTCGAGTATTCTCTCATCCCTGTACTATGCATCGCACGCTCGCATATCTATCTTTTGTCCTCTTTAGTGTACTTGACTGCATGTATATATAATCTACAGGTCTTTCATTACTACCTGGTCATGAGCATTTTACTTTGCGAGTGCTATGAAACTTGAATGTGGGTTATCAACACATTCCTCCGAGTCAGAGAAGAACCCTGTGTGGTATGCATTCGCGATCAAGCACGTAAGTGATAGGGCTAGTATGGGGTCTGCCGTTATAAAAAGAATGGATGGGTCCAGTCCTCGTGACGTCCGAAATCCAGAGCATGCTATGCGCAAAGCAACGTCACAACGTGGATCCGACCCGAGGCATGATGGGATAATTGGCCTAACCACCGCAGCACCGATGCAATCATCATCGTTACAAATGAGTGTTCCTCCACCAATACTGTACAGATGCTATGTTATTGAGATTAATATACACTCATGCGAAGGGGGTCTAGATCTATTATGCACTTTCAGCACCAGTCCGTAGTCGTTCCTCATGCCGTCTCTGGTTCTCAAACGCATTGATGATATTCTCAAACATTGTGGGGGAGGCCACTGCGTTCTTGATATGCTGTCGTATCGATTGATGGTTGGTCAAACTTTCGATTCAAGCGTGAGTGAAGATCGACAGACGCACCTCGACCAGAGATTGGTAAGTATACTGCATCGTCGTGGGCACTGGTACTGCGACGGGCGCGGGCTCAACGGCGTTGTTTAGCGCGGCGAGCACCATGGGATCGTCCCAGTTAAGGTCAAATTGGCCATACTCGTCTTGACTCTCTTCTTTATTAGGCTTAAGATGCTGTTCTTGTTGCGGGGGCTCCTGCCCCTCTTGCAGGGATAAAGCATGGTTGAGGTGAACATCGACGATACCCTGCAGAAGCGTCTGGATTGTTGGAATGGCGCACAGGTTTGCTTCGACAAGAACTGCAAAGAAGCATCCTACGCTACAGCGTGTTAACAAAATGCAACCCAGAGGAGGGATATGGGGAAGGGGAGAGGCTTTTAAGCGCCAGAAAGGATAAAAGTTTCGTGCCTTTTTGTAGCAGTTCCAGAGCCGTGCTCGTATCTTTGCCTGCGGACTTGGTAGCCGAACGGGACATGTCGGAAAGCCTGATAAGAGAAGTTGAATACATTGAACCAGCTCCGTCCTGCGGGCACGCGCGTCGTGTGCATCGTTGGCCCGAGCCGCAGCGACCGTGTCCTTGACAACAACCGCCGCGCGGAACTCGGCTATCAAGACCTGTGCAATCTCCGACGTCCATTCGAGCGCAGGGACAACAGGAAGGGCCATATCCAGCGCCTGCAACGCCAGAAAGTTAGCGGCGCGGATGCACACCGAACGCGTGGCCGCAGCGGCGGTGGTAAATCGACGTAGCGCCGCGCGAGTGACACTCGGTAGAGGATATTCTCGGCTGACGGGAGGACGCGAATCGCGAGAGCGAGTGAACTGAAACGGTTATACAACATCGAGAGCTGTTCGTCGAATGGCGAGCGGATCGCACTCAGCTGGTGCTGGACCGAGCCGACTGGCGTCACGAGCGAGAGGAGTTTTTTCGTCCGGCCGAGATATTCGTCCTCGCGCAGGGAGGGTCGCATCTGCTGTGCAGAGGCGAAGATGAGTTTTAAGAAAATCGTGAAGGCGCTGTCTGTGCTGGCGTGGGCCGCCAGGAGGGTCGCGTTGTTCTCCTGCAAAAAAGCGGCAAATCCGGCGATCTCGCCCCGCAGGTCGGCAAACTTGCGGCTCTTGAAGATTTCGACTAGACGCGGAAGAGTGCCGCGGAAGCATCATCATCTGGGTCAAGCCGCCAGGACCAGCGCTGGTGCAGGATCAGGCATCGCGATACGATCAATCGGATATAAGCATCGCGACGCCGTAGACTCCGTGTGGAGAGGCCGTTATCCACTTGAGGGTCGGCGACGAGTCGGATGTGGTCAAGGGCGTGTAAGACGAGCCCCCATGACGTTCCATGCGAGCAGAGGATGTCGATACGCCATGGGCAGAGAATTGGGAGAGGGCGCATAGGCCGAACAAGGTGCTCCATAAATCTTCGCTGGCTTGAAGCCCCCCTTGCGCGGGGATTCAGCAGCTGCCAGGCTCTTCTGGAGGATTCTACTATTGACGGGAAACTACCCTCTCCATGAGCCTCTGGTGCCCTTTCACGGAGTGTCCCAAGATGTATCAGACAGATCCATAGCTCTGCCACGCAAGAGTATAAGGAAAAGCCGTCAAGGGACTCTTGGTTGGTGATGACGTGTAAGACCGTGCCTGGCGAACCGACCTGTAATAATCTGTTTGCCATTCCCACAACACGGGCACTGACAGCTGTTGAGAGATCCTCGTCGCTGCCCGTAGCGCTCCAGCACGCGCGGACCAGTAGCTCAACCGCGAACCAATGTAAACAAAAGATAGTTGAACAAAGTGACTTTACTCGGTCGCCAGAGTCCTCGAGCGCAGTGTCGATACGGGCCACGAGTGACCCAGTATACTCCAACGATGCGGTCCGGATGAGGTGGGCGTCATTTCCTTCTGCAGAAGTTAATATCCACGAAACGAGCGAACAGACGCTGTGCATGGTCGCGTTCCAGTTCGTGAAATTTTCATACGATGATTCCAGGGGATAGTTCAGTACCCTAGCAAACGAATCGCATGCATAGGGCAAGAAGGCGGTATAATCGAGAGCCGTAGATACGGATGACAGCCTATGGCCATCCACTTCAATGGCGGGAGGTGGATAGAAAAGCGGAGTACCAGAAACGATGGATAGAAGCTCGAAGAGCCATCCCTTGCCAAGGTATGAGCTAGCGGCATAAACCTTCCCCGGCGGGAGAGAAGAAATATCAAAGTCGACAACAATACGGTGTCGTGTCTCGTCAGGTGCAGGGTCCATCACCCTCAACGTTGATGAAGACGTGGTTCGATTAATAGGACCTCGAAACGCTTGTCCGGGCGGACGTCCGACGCGGGGCACCTCAGATGGCAGCAGCCGTTTCGGTGGAGGTTGACGTGCGCGACGCGCCGATGGTTCCAGCGCCCTACGAAAGGCAAGGTCCTCTGTATCAATGGTGACCGCATTTCTTCTCTGCCACCCAGACATGATTCGCCCGCCCGCAACCGTAAATACCGAAAGATCCGGAGGTCGTTGTGGGCGCTCTTGTCGCCGCCTGGCACGAGCCTTGGAATTTCGCAGGACCACAGACTGCGGGTCTAACAGAGTCGAAGTTTATCTCAGAAAAAAAACAAAGCACGATAGCAGAGAGCATTACCGGTCACCCTGACTCTTCCCAAGGCATGTTTGGATCTACCTGTCTTTTCATTTGCAACAATTCCTCGGTTTCGTGGCCTCTTTTTCTTCTCGCTGGGTCCCCTGGCGAAAAAATCAGTAATTACTGGGTACTTTGATGGTTGCAAACGTCGTTTCTGATGACTTCGAGGCGGGAACGTTCAAGTTTCGGGGGAAGTGATGGTGGGTGATCGTCAATAAGCATGATTGCAGACGCTTCAGACAGAAGAACCACATCATCATCTGAGCCTTGCATTGATTCAGATCCCGATGAACTGCTGTCTGAGCTCGCATCCACGCTGATGGCTCCCAAAGAAGCAGGTCGGGAAAGTGGAGAGATGAGGCCGATAGGTGAAGGGATGGGGAAGCCAGGGGTGACAAGTGTGGAAGTTCTCGTCGAAGGGCCTGCTAGGGTGCACTCGTTAGCCTATAGATATCGATCGTAAAGCAGAAATAATACCCGTCTGCGCTTGACTCGCAGCGGAGGAGTGTGGCTTTGACGCATATAGTGCTGGTCGGTGCTTAAAGGCATGTCATCGCTACCCACCCTGCTGGACAAGTCATTGAATGCGTCTGGATACCATGTCGCTGCTTCCGCTGGGTTGCCATTACCACCTCCGTCAGGTATAGATGCGACCAAAGTAAGTTCCGCATTTGCAGATGTTCCTGTAAATCTTCTGTCCCGAGATGGAGACCCCAAAGACAGTTGTACTCCAGACGTCCTGCGATGCGCAACAGGTGGCGGAGCAGAAGGATGTCCTGTGCCGGCGCGATGCCTTTTCTTCCCCTTTGCGTGCGGCAACATTGAGCATCTTCCGAGGGATGCTCGCCACCCGAGTTCTCTGCAGCGCCATCAGTTCACCCTCACTCGAGCGCGATGAAGATTCCACGGGACGACCATTGAATTTGACTATAGCATCTGGGTGGTGCTTCAGCTGGTACTTATACTCCAGCCGATCGAAGGCGTAGGGTTTCAATTGACGGGGTTGGCGCGTACGCATAGAGTATCTTCCTCCGCGGCACCGGTATCATCTCAATGGCTGGGGTCCCATCACGGTCATGTCGAGGGTTGAGGAGAAGGGACAGTAAAAGCATCGGACAAGGGGGAAAGCTGCTGTGAGCGACTCTGACCTCGTGAGAAGGTAGGCGTATGCTCAAGCTCGGGGATGTACTTGGTCCTGCACCAGGGCCTGATCCGGTCTTACGGTTCCAGATGTCATTGAAGTACCGCAGAGTGGTCAGTAGGACAAGAGTTGGGATTATCAGCGTCAGCGTGACGCATCCTAGGAGATGAAAATTGGAGCAAGGGATCTGGAGATGACATAGAGGCGTTCCCATCGTACCTTCCGTAAAGGGCGGTGAGGGCGGTGATGCAATGACGCGACAGGAGACGTGGCGAGGTGAGGTGAGGTAGGGGGCGTAGTGGGCAGCTCGCAACCTGTCAAGCCTAGAGTCGTAAGATTTTCCGAGGTTGTTCGGCAAAAAGATCCACGTTCCGCCGGTGAGGATGAAGCATGTAGGCCTGGATGTTGTGAGCTGCTGGAAGAATGGGCATCTCTTACGTGTGCAGACTTCCACCGCTTTCGGGACGTACATCGTTGGCTGTTACTATCGTATAACCCAAATCAATAGCACGCGACCAAAGAGCATCCATTTTGTCTCACATGTCATCATCGGAGAACGCGTTGGGAGGGTCATGGTGCGCCTCGACGAATGACTTCTTGTGATGACACGGTCCCAATACAAATCAAAATTTGCTGCTTCGAGAAGGTCGCGTTCGTCGGCATCCGAGGTTGATGCTGCATCGAGCTGCGCATCCATATTCAACGTGGATTGTGGGTAAAGACTTCGCGGTGGCCATGGCATGGCAAGGCAGCGGCATAACGCGTAAAAGCGACTGTCACACGCACATGTTTCCGTGACACCCGCGACATGGTAAGCCAAACAAGCACAAGCTACGGAGCGCTGAGCGCTGAACTTGGCCTGGCCAGGAAGTGGCGGAACAACTATACAGTACTATCAGTACATGCAATCCAGCAGCCGTATTTGATTCTCTAGGTACATCTGCAATATTACATAGTGCCTGCATCAGGACAAACACTGAAGTAAAACCGTCATGATAAGACTAAGTAAAAAAAGCTTGAGAACGTACTAGTAACTTCAGATTTTCCTATGGCCATACAAGACTACAAGTACAAAATACAAGCCATGGGGCGGGAATGGAGAACAACGGTAACTATCTTTCAATAGTAACAGTCGAGTGCCAAGTAAGCCATGTCCACTTTATATAGCCTCGAACCCTCCCAAGTGGAAATCGTCCAGCTCATACCAGTTTTGTAGGCGGTCGTCTTCACCCCGACTAGAAACTCCTGGTTCCGGTCAAGATCGAACTTTTTGAACGCCGTCAAGATCGTGGGAGTGTGATTGAATGCCGGAGAAAACGAAGTCCACCCTGAATATCCCGACCCGGTGGTGGTATCCCCCCGAATGTTCCGCACAACACGCCCTCCTTGCCATTTACAACTGCAACCCACGTTACTGCGCATTCGTAGAAGTCGGTGTTGCCCCATTTCTTAGCGTGGATGGTGAACCCAGTTTTGGATATGTTCGTTGCGTACACGGAGGCATGCCAGTCCTTCCCAATGACGAACTTGGACAGACCGACGAAAACGGTAGGTGGAGAGTCAAGAACCAGTCGAAGGAGACCCATTCTGACGCCTCCCCGCTGCAGCTGAATGACCCGCACTGAAAGTCCGGGTCACCCGATGACAGCTTCAACCATGACAGAGAGCCATTGTATAGCGTGGAGTCGGACCAGGTGTCGATGTGCGCGCGAAACTCGTTGCACCCAACGGAGTCGACGTATGCTTGACACGGACGATGTGTTATTACCCATGGACACTCTGTCAAACCTACGACGATACGTGGAGGTGTCGTTTCGGCCGGCATGATGGTGACGATCTCTGAATTGATTGAGCCCTCTTGACGGCAGTCCAGATATTCTTGGTCTCGTATTGACCTATGGCGTTGTGGAAGAAATAGAGCTCCGATTTGAAGACGAGGATTTGTAGTGTCGAGCGTGAACTCGTGCCCACCATATGGAATGAGCGCTAACCAGGTATTATCATATTAGTGGCAACGTTATGGCATGTAGGGGTGGCGGGGACATGTACCAGACTCTCCCATCTTGACCTTTCCGCAAGGCAACCCGCCGCCATAGTAGCTCTTGCGCTGTATAGAGTCGTTCCATCAGACTCTTGACCAGCCCTGTAGCCAAGGTCAGCCAGACAAGCGTGAGATGTACGCCATATTCTCAATCACTCACGGTACAGGGGTGATGCCGCCTAATACATCTGGCGTCAGGGCGCCTACGACCCTGTACCACCCGACGGAGTCTTCATCTTGCTTTTCGATCAGGTTGTCGAAGTCGGTTAGCTATGGAAGGCGCATGGTTAAAAGACGTGCATCACAGTCGGCTGAGTTAGAAACTCACCTTCCTTTCATTCCCTCCCCAGCCAATGTAGATACACGAGTTGGAGACATCTACTTTTCCAGGATCTACGAACACAATTAGTCATCGAAGTGAATGAAAAGCGAGAGCAGAGTCTTACGTATACCACCCTGTTGTATAGAGTCATCATACTGAAAGCGACAACGAATGAGAACTGCCTACCTGAAAAGATGCACGGCCGACATAGAGTGCTGATCCAGTCGCCTCCGACCCGCCTCCGACTTGTTGATACGAACTCATTGATGCGACGGAGGTGGATGATGCCTGAAGAAACAGAGATGGGATCGTTTGGTACAAATGGAGCCGGCTCGATCACCCACCCAGTCGATAGATGAAGGGAACAACAATGATACATCACCGTAGATAACCGGCGATCCATTCTGAGCACAGATTAGTTGTCCAGTGATTCGGTTTACAACAAGCACCACAGCCTACCGTTTTGTCATTCCAACGATCCTTGCATCCCTTCTCGTAGTCGTTAAGGCCACGTATGTTAAGGTCCTGAACTTAGTCTCCAGGGCGCGGCGAGTGACCATATTGTACGGATCGCTGGGTCGATCGAGAGCATATTTCCAACTGAGGTGATAATTAATACGGTTCGTGATGTCGCCGCTCTCGAGGCGATTCTGGGCATGTATCAACTGTGATGTCTTCATCCACCTAGGAGTCTCCTCGTAAGCATTGTGCGGTTTAGAGGAACCCCAATCGTTGCGCGGACTCGGCTGCTTGCTGCGTTCAATGAAATCGTAGTCGAGGTCGAACAAAAAGAGATTTTTGATCTCGCCCTGCCGTATGCGTCAACCCGACATCCTTCAGAAAAACACAATCATTCGCACCGCCATCCAAAACAACGAAATGTCTGCATGTTCGTGCCGCGAATACGACCCCCCAATGTCACTGTGCGCACCCGGGAACCAACACTAGAAGCTCGCAATCAATACAAGGCGTATCATGCCCCAAGACGGAAGCCTTCACGCACCTCCTTCAAACCTGGTTGCTCCCCACGGCAAAGTGAAAAGCTTTGGACGAAACTCCTTCCTGTTCTCTTGCAACGACAGGCGTGGAGGGCGACATCAACACTTGCAGGCACTACCGTATCCTTCAAGGCAAGGCATCCACCGCATATATAGGCTCTACAGTGTCCCAACGCAAAGACACCTGTACCAAATACCCTTCAGTTAAGTTCGGCAGGAACACGGACTGATCATATATACACCTGATACGTGTCACCATGGTTCCGGAAGGAATAACAGGAGAAACACCATCGGATAGATCCTTCCAGATGTTGAAGAAAAGGCCAAGGTTTTCAGTCGTCAACAAGCCGATGCAATCCTGCCAGGAATGATTTGAATATATTATTATAGTAATGATGGTGACATACAATCAACTCGGCAAGTTTTCTTGCGATATAGGCACCCCTATTGTCCAAAGGTCAATGAGAATGTCCGCGCATATATAATGGTGGGCGTCTATACTACTTACCTCGAGAACCTAGGTATTGCAATGTGAGGCTATTGGATAATGTTATACTCGAGAAACGCTTACCCAAAGAGAAATATTTCATCACCCACTTCAAAATTCTGCGCGAGAAAACTATACGCGTCACGTATCTTACTAGCTGAAAGGAAGGATGACAACAATAATGACGTTGCATTACCAAAATAGAATCAATAGACACCAGGACTCACCAACACATCGTCCGAGTCTCTCTGATGTAATGTTGAGACATAACATTCTCGAGATAATTGAAGATTTGCCACAAACTTACGGACCACTTCCTTCGTTGTGGTGTTAATTGATCCTAAGAAATCTGACTCCGATCCTACACCGCTTTGGTAATATACGATCTGCGGTACATTTCCAGTTTCATTGCTAAAGAGAACATGCATGAGTGATGCAATTTAACATTATACACAATGACCAAGATTAACCTTGAGTAAGGTTTCACAGCGCGGGCTAATGGATATCAAAATTAGTATAATAACGAACGGCTAAACGCGACGTGAATTGATGACATAGGCGAAGGACGTTTGTCACATAGGAAGCGTCGCTGTTTCCCGTGGGCTTACGCCGGAAATGGCGGACGTCGTCTCTGTGTAGTCAGAAAATTATATCAATCGCAGGTGACAACTACAAATATCATGCAACTTAACGGGAAACTCCATGAATAAACGCTTGACCGGGGTCAAGGGTTTCGGTAGGGCCATCTACACAGAAGTGAATACAGGAGAAAAGGATGTTAGGTTGAAATGTCAGTTACCGGGTGCAATCATGCCATCTTGCCCTGTACTGTCGCAAAAGATGAAAACCGTTTGGGTGACATGCTTAACTTGGACTGGATGTTGTTTGATGGGATTCCGTTCAGGTGAGTCAGAGGGGCCTTATATTTAAGCATTTCAAACAACCTCCACGATGAAGTCGCGTGTCAGAATATGTCGGACTTGCCAGCGCCTGATAAGGGGCTTGTTGAAAGCATGAATCTCAATGCATTTTCTCAACGGACGTCTGATGGGCTGCCTGATCGGAAACGAGGAAGAGGCATGGGGTCGGGGCTGCAAAGCGCCAGTGTGTGATTGTTGGTATCCTTGAAACAGCGCGGTTAAGAGCAAAGATCCGGGTCTGGAACAAGAACCAAAATCTGCTGGTGGAACGAGGCTTCAACGAACACCATCAAGTGCTAGGAACTGAAGCGAGAGGGTGAACTTCCAAGCGTGCCTCAAGGGGAGTACATTCGATCGCCACGTTCTGGAGTACTTTCTCTCACATCAGTAACGGAGTAAAACGAGAACGGTTCAAAAGTCCAAGCTTCAGCCTTCAAGGCTCCGAGTTGCCTGAAACCTCTTGTGAAACCTGGCAGTTGGTACTTACTACTGGCTGGTGTGCCGACGTGTCTGTTGTATTTGCACACATCTCCATCGTGATACGACCTGGCTGTCTGATTATCTCCAAGGGCTGGTCGGCCTTGACAAAGCCGCACAGTATCTTGATCCGGGAGCTGAAGGTGAGGCAACCTCAAGGTCGGCCGGGCCGCAGCGTTGCAGCGTTATGTTTTGTTTTCCCACCCGCTTTGGCGGTTGGGGATTGGGACGAAGCGAGGCACGAGACTGGCACGAGCGTAGGCCCAGAATGCGGTCTTTGTGTGGGCGGCACGTGACACGTTCGTTACGTTCGTTTTGTCGTCCGTTTCACCATCCTCCCGCGTTCCCCCTTGGATGGTTCAAGCACCTCCGTGCCGCTTCAAATTCACCCACACGCCACTCCCAGTTCAAGTTCCAATGAAAATTTTATGATGAGCCTCGCGGTCCGACGGCAATCAGTCTGCTTCAGGTGGGCCCACCCACCCGTCGCGCGCTCGCCCTCGGACAAGACCCTTCATCTTCGATAGAGAAGCACCACGCGCTCCTGCCCATAAGCTGTGCAGACATAAGTATACAATGATAATCTCAGAGTGGCTAAGCCAACTCTCAATAGTATTACCTGCGCGCTGACCTTTTCCCTTCCCACCGGCGCGCCACACACTGTGAACAGAGCACGATCGTGACTCACAAAGACTATTGTAACTCGATACAAGCCATCGGGACGGGAATGGAGAACAACGGTAACTATCTTCAATAGTAGCAGTCGAGTGCCAAGTAAGCCATGTCCACTTTATATATCCTCGAACCCGCCCAAGTGGAAATCGTCCAGCTCATACCAGTTTTGTGGGCGGTCGTCTTCACCCCGACTCGAAAATTCTGGTCCCGATCAACATCGAACATTTTGAATGCCGTCAAGATCGTGGGAGTGTGATTGAATGCCGGAGAAAACGAAGTCCACCCTGAATATCCCGACCCCGTGGTGGAATCCCCCCGAATGTTCCGCACAACACGCCCTCCTTGCCATTTACAACTGCAACCCACGTTACTGCGCATTTGTAGAAGTGCGTGTTGCCCCATTTCTTAGCATGAATGGTAACCCAGTTTTGGATATGTTCGTTGCGTACACGGAGGCATGCCAGTCTTTCCCAATGACGAACTTGGACAAACCAACGAAAACGGTAGGTGGAGAGTGAAGAACCAGTTGAAGGAGACCCATTCTGACGCCTCCCCGTGCAGCTGAATGACCCGCACTGAAAGTCCGGGTCACCCGATGACAGCTTCAACCATGACAGAGAGCCATTGTATAGCGTGGAGTCGGACCAGGTGTCGATGTGCGCGCGAAACTCGTTGCAGCAACGAGTCGACGTATGCGTTGACACGGAGATTGTCGTGTTGAGCATTCATGTCCATCCATTTCAAACCTACGACGATACGTGGAGGTGTCGTTTCGGCCGGCGTGATAGTGACGATATCTGAATTTATTGAGCCCTGCTTGACAGCCCACCAGGTATTATTGGTCTCGTATTGACCTATAGCGTTGTGGAAGAAATAGAGCTCCGATTTGAAGACGAGGATTTGTAGGTGTCGAGCGTGTACTCGTGCCCATTATATGGAATGAGCGCTAACCAGGTATTATCGTATTAGTGGCAACTTTAGGGCATGCAGGGTGGCGGGGACATGTACCAGACTCCCCCATCTTGACCTTTCCGCAAGGCAGCCCGCCGCCATAGTAGCCTCTTGCGCTGTATAGAGTCGTTCCATCAGACTCTTGACCAACCCTGTAGGTTTAAGGTCAGCCACAAGAGGCATCATATGTGCACCATACTCTCGATCACTCACGGCACAGGGGTGATGCCGCCCAACAATCTGGCGTCAGAGCGCCCACGACCCTGTACCACCCGACGGAGTCTTCATCTTGCTTTTCGATCAGGTTGTCAAGTTGGTTAGCTATGGAAGGCGCATGGTTAAGGGACTTGCATCACAGTCGACTAAATTAAAAACCACATTCTTTCACCTCCCCCACAGCCAATGTAGATACACGAGTTGGAGACATCTACTTTTCCAGGATCTACGAGCACAATTAGTCATCGAAGTGAATGAAAAGCGAGATCAGTGTCTTACGTATACCACCCTGTTGCACAGAGTTATCATACTGAATAGTGATGACGAATCGAGAACGGCCTACCTGAAAAGATGCACGGCCGACATAGAGTGCTGATCCAGTCGCCTGCGACCCGCCTGCGACTCGTTGATACGAACTCATTGACGCGACGGAGGTGGATGATACCTGAAGAAACAGAGATGGGATCGTTTGATACAAATGGGGCTGGCTGGACCCACCCAGTCGATAGATGATTCGGAAGAGAACAACAATGACACATCACCGTATTAACCGGTGATCCATTCTGAGCACAGATTAATTGTCCAGTAATTCAGTTTATAACAATCACCACGGCCTACCGTTTGGTCGTTCCAACAATCCTTGCACCTCTTCTCGTAGTCGTTAGGTCCATGTATAATAAGTCCTGAACCTTGTCTCCAGGGCGCGCCGCGTGACCATATTGTGCGGGTTGCTGGGTCGATCGGGGGCATATCTCCAGCTGAGGTGATAGTTAATACGGTTCGTGATGTCGCCGCTCTCGAGGCGATTCTGGGCATGTATCAACTCTGCTGTCTTCATACACCAAGGGGTCTCTTCGTAAGCATTGTGCGGTTTAGAGGAACCCCAATCGTTGCGCGGACTCGGCTGCTTGCTGCGTTCGATGAAATCATAGTCGAGATCGAACAAAGAGAGATTTTTGATCTCGCCCTGCTGCATGCGTCAACCCTACAGCCCCCAGAAAAACACAAACACTCGCACCGCCATCCAAAACAACGAAATGTCTGCAAGTTCGTGCCGCGGATATGACCCCCCGATATCGCTGTGCGCACCCGGGAACCAACACTAGAAGTCGGCAATCAATACAAGAGCGTATTAAGGCCCCAATTCTGAGGCGTTCACGCACTTCCTTCAAAACCTGGTTGCTCCCCACGGCCAAAGTGAAAAGCTTTGGACGAAACTCCTTCCTGTTCTCTTGCAACGATAGTGCGTGAAGCGCGACATCGACACTTGCGGGCAATACAGTATCCCTCAAGCGCAAGGCATCCACCGCATATATAGGCTCTACAGTGTCCCAGACGCAGAGACACCTGTACCAATTACCCTTCAGTCAAAATCGGCAGGGACACTGACTGAATCATATATGCACCTGATACGTGTCATCCTGGTTCCGGAAGGAATAACGGAGAAACACCATCGGATATATCCTTCCAGATGTTGAAGAAAGGCCGAGGTTTTCAGTCGTCAACAAGCCGATGCAATCCTGCCAGGAAGAATTCCGAAATAGGTTATTATACTGTAGTAATGGCGGTGACGTACAATCAACTCGGCAAGTTTCCTTGCGGTATAGGCACCCCTATTATCCAAAAGTCAATGAGAATGTCCGCATATATATAATGGTCGTCCATACTACTTACCTCGAGAAACTAGGTATTGCAATATGAGGGTACTGTATGTCATCTCAAAGAACGCTTACCCAAAAAGAAATATTTCATCGCCCACTTCGAAATTCTGCGCGAGAAAACCATACGCGTCACGTATCTTGCTAGCTGAACGGAAGAATGTAGACAATAGTGACGTTGTAGTACCAGAATGGACATCACGACTCACCAACACATCGTCCGAGTCTCTCTGATATGACTTTGAGACATAACATACAGAGAATTAGCCAAAAACTTACGGATCACTTCCTTCGTTGTGGGGTTAATTGATCCTAAGAAATCTGACTCCGATCCTACACCGCTTTGGTAATATACGATCTGCGGTATGTTTCCGGTTTCATTTCTAGAGAGAACATTCATGAGTGATGTGAATCAACATTATACACAATGACCAAGATAACCTTGAGTAAGGTTTCACGGCGCGGGCTAATGATAGATATCAAAATGAGTACGATAACGAACGGCTAAACGTGATGTGAATCGATGACATAGGCGAAGGACATTTGTCGCATAGGGAGCGTCGCCGTTTCCTCGTGGGCTTGCACCGGAAATAGCAGACATCGTCTCTGTGTAGTCAGGAATTTATATCAATCATAGGTGACAACCACAAATATCATGCGACTTAACGGGAGACTCCATGGATAAACGCTTGACCGGGGTCAAGAATTTTGGTAGGGCCATCTACACAGAAATGAAAACAGGAGAAAACGATGTTAGGTTAAACTATCAGTTACCAGGTGCAATCATGCCATCTTGCCCTGTACCATCGCAAAAGATGAAGAGCCGTTTGGGTGACATGCTTAACTTGGACTAGATGTTATTAGACGGGATTCTGTTCAGGTGAGTGGGAGTGGCTCTGTATTTGAGCATTCCACACAACCACCACGAGGAAGTCGGGCGCCAGAATATGAAGATCTTCCCAGCGCCTGATAAGGGGCATGCTGAAAGCATGAGTCTCGATGCACATTTTCGGCGGACGTCTGATGGGCTGCCTGATAGGAAACGTTGAAGAGGCATGTGGTTGGGGCTGCAAAGCGCCAGCGTGTGATTGTTAGTATCCGTGAAACAGCGGAGGTGAAGTGCGAAGGTCCGAGTCTGGAACGAGCACCGAGTCTGGAACAAGCACCAAGTTTGGAACGAGGCTCCAACGAGCACCATCGACTCGGAGCGCCAGGAAACGAGAGGGTCAAATTCCCACCAGCACTGTGCCTCAAGGCCTCAAGGGGAGTACTTTCGATCGCCACATTCTGGTCAGTCAACGAAGTAAGAATAAGAACGGTTCAAACGTTCGGGCCTCAATCCTCAATCCTCAAGTTTCAAGGCTCGCCTGAAACTTGGTAACTTGGTACTGCAGTGGCTGTCGTGCCGAGTGCCGACGCGTCTGTTGTGTTCAAAGGTTGTGTAACTTGTGTTTGCACACATCTCCATGATCGTGATCGTGACCTTGCCATCGGATTATCTGCAAGGGCCTGGTCAGCCTTGAAAAAGCTGTACAGTATCTTGATCCGGGAGCTCAAGGTCCTCAGGCCTCAAGCAAGGCCAACTTCCGCGCGTCTCCGAGTCAAAGTGAGGACTTCGCTTGGCCCCGGGCCGCAGCATTTAGAGCCTGTTCGGTACGCATTGTCAAATAAAATGTATTTGAAAAATAAATCATTTTCACCGGTGAGAACTCATTCTGAAAGAAGCCCCATAAGTGTTGCCGAACGCCCAAAAAAGTTCTGATTTCCAACCATTTCTCCTCGCGTCACGATATTCCAGTCGTGACTGCACATGGCCCTAAGGTGCACGTGTATAAGACCATGTGATGAGAGTCATAACGCGTCCCCGCATTGACCATCGGCAGACCGGCGGCCCGACAGGCCGGTGGCCTGGCAACACGCGACACTCACCTCCACCACACCACCTCTACCTTCCATTGACCACGCGCCCTCGCCAACACTTCGGATCGCCCTCAAACTCGGCAAGAATATTGAGCAACAGTCGTACGACGGATCCCCAGAGAATCAGGGTGCAGTGGCGCCCCGATCCCCCTCAATATCTCACGAACCCAATACCCCAAAGTCGCTCGCATCGCACACTGTGGAGACTTGGTGCATCAGTGGGGAGAAATGAACTTACGTAGATAAAATCCTAGAAATTTGTACTGTACAAAATACGAGTTCAATTGGCACGCGAATCAGTGTGGGAGGTATATATGCGCGTTCATGCTTATCATCAATCTAAATACATCACGTGAATCATGAGGACATTGCCATCACATTTGGTCACTGTATTCGTCACATTTTAAGTCACATTGAGAATGAGATTGTCAAAGAAAAACGACAAATAGTCATTTCTTGTTGGTGAGCTGTTTTGGCGGGGAATCCCTTTTTCCAGGAAATCATTTCTGGTGGAAAAAGGGTTCCCGAACAGCACCAATTTCTCACGTTGTGGCACCAGAATTCATTCTATCATTTAGCTGACGAGTCAAAAATCTATTTGTTTCCCGAACAGGCTCTCATGTTATGCTTTCCCACCCTCATTGGAGTGAACTCGAACCACCCAAGATATCTTGTCTGTGTTTTCTCAACGAAATCAACAATAGAACATCCAATTGCCGGTGGAACAATCATGCTCTTCTTCTCAACCACGATGGCGTGGTACTTTTCGTGGTTCAGGTTTCAGCACCGTCAGATCGAATCCTTTGAGCCTAAGCACTGTGAGCAGCAACTTCCTCACAGGTTTAGCTTACATCTTTCTACAGCAGCTTGAGACTACTGAGTGTTGCGCTATGGTGACATTGTCACCTCATAAAGGCTAGGATGCTGAGCGGCAAGGGACGCCAAGATTCTCCTTGCCTTTAGTATCGTGCCAGCAGGCCCGGCACACTGTGACACGGCAGGAGTCGCAGGACATCTCTCTGCCGCCGCCTGTTGATATCGCAAGATGGGTCTCCATCACTGGACTTAATATTAACAGGATCGTCTGCAATCGTGGACCTCGCTTCGGTAACATCTATACCTTGCATGGGTGGTGATGGTCTCCTGGTGGAAGTAGCGACATGTTCGGACTCATTCATGGACTTGTCCAACTGGCTGGGTAGCGATGAAGGCCACTTCAAACAATCCTCTCGTCAGGCCCACCCCTCCGCCACGAGTTGAGGTCAGTCCCGTATTATTTTTCTTTGCGATGGATGTCCATAGTCTGACGACCTAACCAAGACGAGAATCAAGACGAGTATGACTAATTTGACTTCAACTTAGACGCATGGTAATCACCGCGCTAAACGCCGCTGAACCCGCGCCCGTCACAGTGCTACTAGTACCCTCGACGACGATGCAATATACCTACCCATCTCTAGGTCGGCGATCCTCATGTCACCTACCCTTGAATTGAAAATTTGACCTTCGGTCGGGACGACGGCATATACAAGCGCAGTAACTCCCCCCTATATCATAAGAAACAGGGGCGACAGGAACAACTATGGACTGTCACCGAAAATGTATCATAAATCATAAATCTAGACCCACTCGCAAAAGTGTATACTAATCTCCATACCAGAGCATTTGTATTGGGGCAGCACGCATTTGTGACAATGATGACTGAGACATCCCAAGAATCAGACCAATTAGGTGATTATGCCTCGCGCTGAATCCAATTCGTGACTTTGCTTTTGCGCGCATGGCACGCTCTGACCTAGATTCCAGGCGTCACGAGGACTTGGACCCACGAACACAGGCACAGAAGAAGTCCAGTCATTTAGATTTGGGCCAGTACCGTACGATTGTCGTCTTCTAACAGGCACCAACGCCGCCCAGTGACTCAGCGAGCGCTACAGTAGTCCCTCGCTGACGAACCAGCGCAACAGAGACCCAAATACAGGGGAATCGGACGGGTAGTAATGTCCGCCATGTCTAAAACAAAGCACATCAGTAGTGCCTCAGGAAGACGCGCATTCCCATTTTACGACGTTCTGTTAGTGCATGACCCCCTGGCCTTGTCTTTCCTAAACTTCCTTCCCCCAGGTCACCAGGTGTCAGGCCCGCCTCATGCCTGTGAAAAATTCTGTCGTGTTCTTAACCCATGCCAGTCACGTTGCCAGCGGTAGCTGCTTGGCCAGCCGGCATAGTCGACCGCAAGTCATTCATTTTGTACCCCATGTCTGCTCCCACACGGTACCATATACCGGCTTGCAATAATTTCCCATTTCGAAGGTACTTCGTACGTCAAATGTTACAACAAGTCGTCTTGCGCTCCAAACGTTAACCGTATATCTTACACCACAACCGAGTGACTTCAACCTCGCCCACATACGAGAGACTTCAGACCTATGCCTTGAATCCGGGGTACCCACGCCCTTTAAAGTCCTCCACCGATTCCGCCAACACGTCTTTCAGAGGCGTAGCCGTTGTCAACCCAAGCAGCTGTTCGGCTTTCTTCGTCTCGAGAGTGATGCCATACGAGAGGCCCTTCGCCGAGCCCGGCTCTCCTCGCGGCGCATTCGGGATCCCGAGCTCCGCCGCCAAGTCGACTTATATTTTGTGCGTCACATCCGTCAGATTGCCGTATAAAGAATACGAACGAGATATAAGACATACGGAAATCTTGATAAAAGAAGGGACCTGATGTGACGATGATGCGTTCGCCACCAGCAGCTACAGCATGTGTGGCGCGCACATGTGCCTCTGCGACAACAGCCACATGCACCCAGGTTCCCTCGCCCTTTAGTTGGGCACCTGTCCGTGCCCCGGTCAGGGTGTCGTAGATCTCACGTTGAGAGGTATTGATGTCATCAACTGTCGCCGCGGGGCTTAGCGAAGGCTGTCAGTATGCGTATTCAGCTTTCAAAGAAAGGTGGCCAAAACAATGAGGCTTGCCCCAAAGATCCACGGGGGGTTGATGGCGACGAGATCCCACGAGATCTCCGACTTATGGGCGGCGACAAACTCCCACGCGGCTTTCTCTGCCAGCGTCTTCGAGGCCTGGTATATCGTATTCGGATCTGTAGAACCCTCCGTCTTCACCGCCTTGACGGCGGCATCATTCCAGTTGGTTTCGTTGAAAATGCGCGGCAACGAAATCAGTTCGAAAACCGCGACAACCGAAGAGGTGAGGACCACACGCTTCACGTTGCTTCCATGTTTCAAGGCAGAATTCAGGATCGATGTGGTTCCACGCACGGCAGGGATGATGAGATCTGCATATGTCTTGCTTGATCACCGACGAGGCGTGAATATTCAGAGAACAATAGGGCGTACCATCTGGATTGTTAGATTTGTAGTGAAATGGAGAGGCAGTGTGGGCGATGGCGTCCACACCCCTGACCGCTTCGTCGAATGCACCGTCCTTGGTGATATCCTCGACGGCGACAAGCTCAAAACGGTCACCGTAATTGGCAAATTTATCGACGAGGAAGGCGCTTTTAGACAATGAGCGAACTGTGCCGCGGACGGAGTAGCCTGCTTCTAGGTACTTCTTGACGACCCAAGTGGCGAGATAGCCATTTGCACCTGTGACAAGAACCTTGGCTGGGGCAGAGATGGCGACCATGGCTTAGACTTAAGAGTAGGGCAAGGTACGCAGTGGCGTCGCCCCATCCCTTGCTATAAGGAATCTTTTCTGATTGCATGACAAACGAACTCCGCTTGCATGACAAACCTCTTGATCACAAGAGGAAATCCTCCCTTGATTGTATGACAAACCCCTCGATTGCATGACATCATTCGGTTCCTCGTTCATATCTTCTTTAGAGAGTATAATGCCACTGGCAGTCGGACGACTCGGACAACTTAAAGATCGTCCGTCTTCGAGAATGTTTTGCCCGAGCGATTAGGGACCGACTGGGATTTGAGTTCGTGCGCACAAACATGGAATGTCGATGGGTGAGAAGGAAAGGCTCGCCATTTCATTCAAGTTTTGGGGTTTGTCCTTGGGTTTGTCGTGATAACGAATTAACGATCAATGAAAACGATAATACGCGATTCAGGGATTTTGTAAACAATACCAAAGGACATACCTAATACAAACTCTCGTACCTTCGGCATGGCTCACTCACAAAGCAAGGTATCAACTACTTTTTTGCAATTCCGTCAGGCGGACTCAAACTGTTAAAGAGACGAGATGTATGGTACTGTAAGCGCGCTGATGACCAGATCATCGATCAGATCGCGCCACCGTTACTGTAAGCATCCACGCTTCTTTCTTTCTAAAAAAAGAATTCATACAGGGCCGCGACGGGTGGGTGGGCCAACCGGAAGCGGGCTGATTGCCATTGGACCGCGAGGTTCATCATCGAAGTTTCTTTGAAGCTTTAAATGGGGAGTGGCGAGTGGGCAAAATTAAAGCAGAACGGAGGTTATTTGAACCGTCCGACGCCGTCCGAGCGAGGGGGAAAGCTGAGGGACAAACGAACGCGTCACGTGCCACTCCCCCCTTCTCCGCTTACACCAGCCATAGATGCGTAAACGCTCGAGCCTCGGCATCGTCCCAGAATCCCCATTAATCATGCATTCAACGACTTCCGTAACTTCCGAAACTATGGTGGTTATTCATTTCCTGGCTTCGTTGTTGTGAGCATTACTGTACTGTAATATCAAACAACGGACCTCGTCATTACGGGACGGCCCAGTACAGTACTGCGGTTCCCGACTAGCACTAGTTGTGGTATCTGCGTTCTCTGCGTCCATCCCGCCTCTTCCGGTTTTGTCTGTTCAGCTCGGCAACTGTCGGATACGCCAACCTGTCTCCCGCCTCCCCAACGCGTACGACCAGACATACGTTCCAGTATAGCCACTTATGCACAGGATCGTTTCCATAGTACTGTATGTACGAATCCTCCTGACGGTTGAACGTCGTTCTCGGCGTGACCCACTCCAGCGGCTCCGGCAACTCACCCTCACCCCAACCACTGACCTTGGGGGGGTGGTACCAACCGTCATTCACGAGAGTCCCGCCTTCCCTGAGTGCAATGCTGATATGGGTGTCATCCTCCTTCACAACTACTTTGTCGAAGTCGATCACTTTGTCGATGATTACGCCTTCAGACTCGTCGTCCGAGTGCCCCTCGTAGAACACGTACAACGCCGGCTCATAACCAAGCGCACGGACCCTCCGGTATATGACCGCGTCGCTCCCCTTGAGGGCGCTGTAAACGTGCTCGAGATCATCCTTGATAGGATAGACATGCCTCAGCCAAAATGCAAGTGTGCCGCCTTCCGCCAGGAATTCTGGGTTCTCGAGTAGCGCCAAGAAGGCATCACGGAATGCATCTTCATTCGCTAGTTGTGGAGGGGTGAGATGCTCCGATACCGCATCATTTGCAGAGACAGGTCCACCGTCGTCGAAGTAGAGGTTGTATGTCAATGTGATACGATGACCTGATGTCACTGGTGCAACCTCGTGTTCGATATCGCTAAAGAACGCCACGTAACCAATTGACGGTTGGCACTTGGATGCGAGCTCTTGGCCATAGTCGAAGATCCATTCATGACCACAGTGCCGAAGGAGGAGAGCTCCACCCTCATGGGGCGTTGGAAATACGATAACGAGCGATCCAAACATCTTTTCGCTCCGTGGAGTATCGACGTGGGGCTTGAAGAACGATCCTTTCCCTGGGTAGCGACATTTTATCAAATAGAGTTGAATGAATATGAAATGCGTACCGTAAACGTTTAGCTTGTATAGCTCTGTCTTTATACGTCTCGTCGACTCAGTACCTTCAAGAAGGCAATCGTGGATTATCTTCATCAGATCGGTGTGGAAGAGGTCCAGTATCGGGGCAAAGCGATCCGAATCCATCTTTCCAGCCTTGCGGTAGGTCTCATCCAATACTTCGTCATGTTTCTTGCCAAAAGAAGCCGGTTCACAGGCTTGGGTGAGTTGTTCCAATTCGTCTGTAGTGGCATTGGCAAGGTCGATGTATCTATGACGAGAATGTTATCAATATCCCCAGTAGCACGGATCCTCGAACCTGGCGGCGGGACCATCTCTGGCGACCCTGTACAAGAGTGAAAAACGAGAAGCTGGAAGCTGGAGCTTCCCACTTATGTAGGGCGGCTTGTCAATAATTGACTCCCGCAGTGTTGTGAGTAGTAGTTGGGTACGGGTTTCCATTTCCATTAGGCTGTTGTCGATCCAGGCAATTTCAGTAGTGACGGTAAGGCGATGGTTTTATCAAGGGTTTTACACAGTGCCTCCGACTCCGAGGCTCCGAGTCACTCAGTGGGCCAGTGGCACGAGCAAGGGCACGAGGCATACGGTAGAAGCGATTTTACATAATATGTCGTCCTGATCTTCGCCTTGCTATAATCCACTGACTCGATGATGCTGCATGTATCATGGCAGTAGTAGTTGTCGCCTTACAGTTCCTTCGCGGGACGGGACGCAATTCCGAGAATATGGAGGGTACACGGGTTGCTTTTGTAGACAAGATAGCTATATGTAAATTGTATCACTGGCACACCCAACGTTAACCGCATATCTTACACCACACCTGAGTGACCTCAACCTCGCCCTCATACGAGAGAGACATCAGACCTAGGCGGTAAATCCTGGGTACCCACGCGCTTTAAAATCCTCCACAGATTCCGCCACCACCTCTTTCAGAGACGTCGCCGCTGTCAACCCAAGCAGCTCTTCAGCTCTCTTCGTCTCTAGATTGACGGCAAACGGGATGCCCTGCGTTGAGCCCGGCTCTCCCCGCGGCGCATTCGCGATCCCGAGCTGCGCTGCCAAGTCAACTTATTTTGCGTGTCACATCCGTCAGGTTTCTGTATGAAGGATACGAAAGGGATATACGACATACGGAAATCTTGATAAAAGAAGGGACCCGATGTGACGATGATCCGTTGACCACCAGCAGCTATAGCATGTGTGGCGCGCACATGTGCCTCTGCGACAACAGCCACATGCACCCAGTTTCCCTGGCGCTGTAGTTGCGCACTGGTCCGCGCACCGGTCAAGGTGTCATAGATCTCACGTTGAGAGGTATTGATGTCATCAACTGTCGGCGCGGGGGTGAGCGAAGGCTGTAATTATGCGTGGAGACTTCAGCTATAAAAAAAAAGATAACAAAAAGAGAGGCTTGCCCCAAAAATCCACGGGGGGTTGATGACGACGAGATCCCACGAGATCTCAGACCCATGGAGCGCGACAAACTCCCACGCGGCTTTCTCTGCCAGCGTCTTCGAGGCCTGGTAGATTATTTGCGGGGATACCGCAGAGCCCTTCGTCTTCACCGCCTCGACAGCGGCATCATTCCAGTTGCTTTCGTTGAACACGCGCGGCACCGTGGTCATTTCGAAAACCGCGACAACCGAAGAGGTAAGGATTACACGCTTCACGTTGCTCCCATGTTTTAAGGCAGAATTCAGGATCGATGTGGTTCCCCGCACGGCAGGGATGACGAGATCTGCATATGTCTTGATCATCAACGAGGCATGAATATTCAGTAAAAATAGGTACCGTCTGGATTGTTGGATTTGTAATGAAAGGGAGAGGCAGTGTGGGCGATGGTGTCCACACCCCTGACCGCTTCGTCAAATGCACCATCCTTGGTGATATCCTCGACAACGACGAGCTCGAAACGATCACCGTAATTAGCGAATTTATCGATGAGAAAGGCGCTTTTAGACAAGGAGCGAACTGTGCCGCGGACAGAGTAGCCTGCTTCCAGGTACTTCTGGACGACCCAAGTGGCGAGATAGCCATTTGCACCAGTGACGAGAACCTTGGCTGGGGGAGAGATGGCGACCATGGCTAAGAGTAGACTTGCAAGGTACGCAGTGGCGTCGCCCCATCACTTAATATAAGGAATCCCTTGATTTGAAAGTTGATCGCATGACCAAACGGACTTCTGGTTGCATGACAAACCTCTCAATCGCACAGCGCCCTTCTGACAAACCCTTGGTTGCATGACATCATTCTGTTCCTTAACTTTGTGGCTTCTTTAGGTTGCAATATGAGGCCAGTCGGACGACTTGAAGATCGTCCGCCCTGAAGAATGTTTTCCCGGGTGATTGAGAACCAACTAGGAATTAAGCGCAAAAAAAGCGAATGCGCGGGGGTACAAACATGGAACGTCGAAAAGAACAGATGGGGGAAAAGGAAAGGCTCGTTCCATTTTGGGGTTCGAAGCATAATACGAGTACAAACACTAACGCGCGATTCGATGGGTTTTGTAAGCAATACCGAAGGACATAACTCACATGGCTCACTCACAAAGCAAGGCACAATCAACAAACGTCTTGCAATTCCGTTAGGCGTTGCTTACTGTAATCTGTTGAAGCACAGTGAAATACTAAGATGAGACGGATAAGCGCGCTGATGATCAGATCTCCACTCTAATCATGCCAAGAATCATGCATTAATGTTGAACAACGCACCTTGGTTCCCGACTACTAGTACCAGATTCTGCGTGCCCGCATCTTCTTGTTTTTTCTCTTCAGCTCGGCAACTGTTGGATATGCCAACCTGTCTCCCGCCATCCCAATGCGCACGACCAGACATAGGTTCCAGTATACAGCTTCATAAGACCTGAACGAATCCTCCCGACGGTTGAATGTCGTTCTCGGCGTGACCCACTCCAGCTGCTCCGGCAGCTCACCCCAAGAAGTTTCGATCTTGGGGCCCCCACTGACAAGTTCCTCATATACGAGAGACCCACCCTCCCTAAATGCAATACCAAAAAGGTCGTCATCTTCATCCACATGTAGTTTGTTGAAGTCGATCACTTTATCCATGATCATGCCATGATCTGAATCCTCGGCAGTCACCGCCTCGTAGAACACGTACAACACCGGCTCATAACCGAGCGCACGGACCCTCCGGCACACGACCGCGTCGCTCCCCTTCAGGACGCCGTAGACGTGCTTGGGATCATTCTTGTTCGGATAAACGTTCCTCAGCCCAAATGCAAGTGTGCCGCCGTCTGCCAGGAATTCTGGGTTCTCGAGTAGCGCCAAGAAGGCATCACGGAACGCATTTTCATTCGCCGGTCGTGTGAGGGTGAGATGATCCGATACCGCGTAATTTGCAGAGACAAGTCCACCGTCGTCAAAGTAGAGGTTGTATGTCAATGCGATACGATGACCTGATGTCACTGGTGCGACCTCGTGTTCGATATCGCTGAAGAATGCCACGTAACCGATTGACGGTTGGCCCTTGGCCGCAAGCTCTTGGCCATAGTCGAAGATCCATTCATGACCACGGTGCCGAAGGAGGAGAGCTCCACCCTCATGGGGCGTTGGAAATACGATCACGAGCGATCCAAACATCTTTTCGCTCCGTGGGGTGTCGACGTGGGGCTTGAGGAATGACCCTTCACCTAGGTAGCAAGATAATATCAAATGGAGGTAAATGAATACGGGATGCGTACTGTAAACGTTCAACTCGTATAGCTCCGTTCTTATACGTTTGTCGTCTGGGAACCTTCAAGAAGGCGTCGTAGATTATCTTTATCAGGTCTGTGTGAAAGAGGTCTAGCAACGGGGCGAAGCGTTCCGAGTCCATCTTTCCAGCCTTGCGGTCGGTGTCTTGGTCGGTGTCATCCGATACTTCGTCATGTTTCTTGCCAAAAGAAGCCGGTTCCGAGTCACAGGATTGAGTGAGTTGTTCCAACTCGTCTGGACTGGCATTGGCAAGGTCGATGTATCTATGACAAGAATGTTACCAATACCCCCAGTCTTCCGGAATCCTCGAACCTGGAAGCGGGGCCATCCTCGGCTACCCTGTAGAAGAGTGAGAAACAAGAAGCTGGAAGCTGGAGCTTCCCGCTTATGTAGGGCGGCTTGTCGATGATGGACTCCCGCAGTGATGTGAGTAGTAGTTGGGTATGAGTTTCAGTTTCCATCGGGCTGTTGTCGATCTAGGCAATTTCAGGAGTGACGGTAAGGCGATGGTTTCATCAAGGGTTTTACACAGTGCCTCCGAGTCACTCAGTGGGCCAGTGGCACGAGGCATACGGTAGAAGCAATTGTTACATAATATGTCGTCCTGATCTTCGCCTTGCTATAATCCACTGACTCGATGATGCTGCATCATGCATCATGGCAGTAGTAGTTGTCGCCTTACGGTTCCTTCGCGGGACGGGACGCAATTCCGAGAATATGTAGGGTACACGGGTTGCTTTTGTAGACAAGATAGCTATATGTAAATTGTATCACTGGCACGCCCAACGTTAACCGCATATCTTACACCACACCTGAGTGACCTCAACCTCGCCCGCATACGAGAAAGACTTCAGACCTAGGCGGTAAATCCTGGGTATCCACGCGCTTTAAAGTCCTCCACAGATTCCGCCACTACGTCTTTCAGAGCCGTCGCCGCTGTCAACCCAAGCAGCTCTTCAGCTCTCTTCGTCTCTAGATTGACGACAAACGGGATGCCCTGCGTTGAGCCCGGCTCTCCTCGCGGCGCATTCGCGATCCCGAGCTCCGCTGCCAAGTCAACTTATTTTGCGTGTCACATCCGTCAGGTTTCTGTATGAAGGATACGAAAGGGATACGACATACGGAAATCTTGATAAAAGAAGGGACCTGATGTGACGATGATGCGTTGGCCACCAGCAGCTACAGCATGTGTGGCGCGCACATGCGCCTCTGCGACGACAGCCACATGCACCCAGTTTCCCTGGCGCTGTAGTTGCGCACTGGTCCGCGCACCGGTTAAGGTGTCATAGACCTCACGTTGAGAAGTATTGATGTCATCAACTGTCGGCGCGGGGGTGAGCGAAGGCTGTAAGTATACGCGGAAACTTCAGCTATTAAAGAAAAGATAGCAAAAAAAAGAGGCTTTCCCCAAAGATCCACGGGGGGTTGATGGCGACGAGATCCCACGAGATCTCAGACTTATGGGCGGCGACAAACTCCCACGCGGCTTTCTCTGCCAGCGTCTTCGAGGCCTGGTAGATTATTTGCGGAGATACCGCAGAGCCCTTCGTCTTGACTGCCTCGACGGCGGCATCGTTCCAGTTGCTTTCGTTGAACACGCGCGGCACCGTGGTCGGTTCGAAAACTGCGACATACGAAGATGTGAGGACCACACGCTTCACGTTACTCCCATGTTTCAAGGCGGAATTCAGGATCGATGTGGTTCCCCGCACGGCAGGGATGATGAGATCTGCATATGTCTTGATCATCAACAACAAGGCATGAATATTCAGAGAAAATAGGCACCGTCTGGGTTGTTGGATTCGAAATGAAAGGGAGAGGCAGTGTGGGCGATGGCGTCCACACCCCTGACCGCTTCGTCAAATGCACCGTCCTTGGTGATATCCTCGACAACGACGAGCTCGAAACGGTCACCGTAATTAGCAAATTTATCGATGAGGAAGGCGCTTTTAGACAAGGAGCGAACTGTGCCGCGGACAGAGTAGCCTGCTTCCAGGTACTTCTTGAGGACCCAAGTGGCGAGATAGCCATTTGCACCAGTGACGAGAACCTTGGCTGGGGGAGAGATGGCGACCATGGCTTAGAGTAGACTTGCAAGGTACACAGTGGCGTTGCCCCATCACTTAATATAACGAATCCTTTGATTTGAAAGTTGATCGCATGACCAAACGGACTTCTGGTTGCATGACAAACCTCTTGATCGCATGCCGCCCTTCTGACAAACCCTTGATTGCATGACATATTCTGTTCCTTAACTTTGTGGCTTCTTTAGGTCACAATGAGAGTATGAGGCAAGTCGGACGACTTGAAGAGCCGGATCGTCCGCCTTGAAGGATGTTTTGCCACCAACTAGGATTTAAGCGCAAAAGCGAATGCGCGGGGGCACAAACGCAGAACGTCGAAAAGAAAATATGGGCGAGAACGAAAGGTCGTTTCATTTTTGGGTTCGAAGCATAATACGAGTACAAACACTAACACGCGGTTCGGTGGTTTTTGTAAGCAATACCACCGAAGGACATAACCAAAGGACATAACTAAGAAACTGCACGACAAACCCAAGGAGAAATACTTTTCGACCTCACGATAACGTGCAAAAACGATCTGGCAGAGTGCTTCCGAGTATTCACGAACCCAGAGCAAATCACAAACATACCGGCAAGTAGGCCTCAAGCACGCGGGATAATACTACGCGGCCTGTCCTGGTCGGTCCCGCACCCATCAACTCGCACTGGCACTGGCACTTTCAGGTCAATGCTGTTAGCATATCGGGGTCGAAGAATATGGAGTCCGGAGCGCGATAAGTCACCGACACCTTCCCGGCTCGTCCCGTGGCCTGTCTCTTGTCCCCGTGACGGTCCCGAAATTGAAAGCTTTTATTTGTCTACAATACATAACATACATTGCTGCTTCATGCATTCATGTTTCAAGGCAGAATTCAGGATCGACGTAGTTCCCCGCACAGCAAGGATGATGAGATCTGCATGTGTCTTGATCATTAACGAGGCATGAATTTTCAGAGAAGAATGGGGCGTACCGTCTGGGTTGTTAGGAAGGGAGAGACACTGAGGCAGTGTGTGCGATGACGTCGACACCCCTGACCGCTTCCGCCCTGGTGATATCCTCGACGACGACAGCTCAAAACGGTTACCATAATTCTAGGTACTTCTTGAGGACCTAAGTGGCGAGATAGCTATTGCAAGGCTATTTGCACCTGTGACGAGAACCTTGGCTGGGGCAGAGATGGCGACCATGACTTAGACTTGGAGTATGACAAGGTAGGCAGTGGCGTCGCCCCATCCCTTGCTATAAGGAATCCTTTCTGATTGCATGACAAACGAACTCTGATTGCATGACAACCTCTTGATCGTATGATGAAATCCTCCTTGACTGTATACAAACCTCTCGATTGCATGACATCATTCGGTATATCTTCTTTAGAGGTATGAGACCAGTCGTCCGGACGACTTGAAGATCGTCCGTCTTGGAGAATGTTTTTGCCTGGCCCGGGTGATTGGGGACCAACTGGGATTTGAGCGCTTTGAGCGCACGCGCGGGGGCAAAAAAGTGGAATGTCGGAAAGAAAGATGGGCAAGAAGGAAGGCTGGGACTAGATATACTTTGGAGATAGAGGAACGAATACAACTGTGCTCCCTGAGGCCTGAGGAACTGGCTTCGTGGTCTGATCGATCGTTGACACCTCGTCATTACGCAACAGCCTCGTGCTGTACAGTACCGCAGTTCCCGACTACAACGGCAACTATACTGTACTGGTATCTAAGTTCCTTCCCAATTCACCCTGTTTCGTCTGTTCAGCTCAGCAACTGTCGGATACACCAACCTCTCTCCTGCCATCCCAATGCGTACGACCAGACATACGTTCCAGGTTAACCATCCACCATAGAGCGACGGGCACGAATCCTTCTGGCGGTTAACTGGCAGTCTCGGCGTGACCCACGCCAGCTGCTCCGGCACCGCACCCCAATCAGTGATCTCGCGGCTCCCATCTTCGCCGTTCACGAAAAGCCCACCTTCCTTATCGATAGTGCAGAAAAGGTTGTCTAGGTCATCATCCACATATATGTCGTGAAAGTCGATCACTCGGTCGATGATCACGCCTTCTGACCAAGATTCCTCCATCGCCTCGTAGAACACGTACAACGTCGGCTCAAACCCGAGCGCACGGGCACCCCGGTACACGACCGCGTCGCTCCCCTTCAGGATGCTGTAGACGTGCTTGATATCATTCTTGATCGGATAGACGTTCCTCAGCCCAAATGCAAGTGTGCCGCCGTCTGCCAGGAATTCTGGGTTCTCCAGTAGTGCCAAGAAGGCATCACGGAAGGCACCTTCATTCTCTGGTTGCGGGAGGGCGAGATGCCCCGATACCGCGTGATTTGCAGAGACAGGTCCACTGTCGTCAAAGTAGAGGTTGTATGTCAATGTGATACGATGACCTGATGTCACTGGTGCAACCTCATGTTCGACGTCGCTAAAGAATGCCACGTAACCAATTGACGGTTGGCCCTGCGCAAGCTCTTTTCCAGAGTCGAAGATCCATTCATGACCATGGTGGCGAAGGATGAGAGCCCCGCCCTCATGTGGCGTTGGAAATACGATAACGAGCGACCCAAACATTTTTTCGGTCCGTGGAGTATTGAGGTGGGACTTGAAGAACGACCCTTTACCTGAGTAGCAACATGGTATCAATTGGAGGTGAATGAATATTGAATGCGCACCGTAAATGTTCAACTTGTATAGCTCTGTCTTTATACGGTTTGTTGCCTGGGAACCTTCAAGAAGGCAACCGTAGATTATCTTTATTAGGTCGGTGTGAAAGAGGTCCAGCATAGGGGAAAAGTGTTCCGATTCCATCTTTCCCACCTTGCGATAGGTTCCACCCAACGCTTCCTCATGTTTCTTGCTAAAAGATTCCGGTTCACAGGCTTGGGAGAGTTGTTCCAACTCGTCTGGAGTGGCATTGGCAAGGTCGATGTATCTATGACGAGAATGTTATCAATCCCCCCAGTAGCACGGAAATCCTCGAACCTAGCAGCGGGACCATCCTTGGCGACCCTGTAGAAGAGTGAGAAACAAGAAGCTGGAAGCTGGAGCTTCCCGCTTATGTAGGGCGGCCTGTCGATGATGGACTCCCGCAGTGATGTGAGTAGTAGTTGGGTATGAGTTTCAGTTTCCATCGGGTTGTTGTTGATATAGGCAATTTCAGAAGCGATCGTGATGGTAAGGCGACGGTTTTTCAGAGTTTTATTGTAAGTTACGCACGAGTCATGCCGTCATGGTAGACGCAATTTTACATAACATGTCGTCCTGATCTTCGCCTTGCGGCAATCCGTCTGACGTCCACGAGACGTCCATATGCTGAACCATAACTGATAACTCGATAACTGCCTTACCCCGCCAAGGTATAGCAGTGAGACAAGTGGCCCCACATAAAACACAGAACGACCACGGGATTGCTTATCATGACCGTGGTAGTTGTCGCATTACCTTCGCAGGGACTGGGCGCAATTCGGAGAATACGTCGGGAGACAAGACAGCTATGTATGTAATTGTAGACAAATTAAAGCTTTCAATTTCGGAACAGTCACGGGGACATGCCAAGACAAGAGACAGGACACGGGACGAGCCGGGAAGGTGTCGGTGACTTATCGCGCTCCGGACTCCCTATTCTCCGACCCCGATACGCTAACAGCATAGACCTGAAAAGTGCCAGTGCCAGTGCGAGTTGTTGATGGGTGCAGGAAAGACCAGGACAGGCCGCGTAAGAGGCAGTGGCTCAGATGAGTGGAAAGAGAGCGGCAACGAAGCGATGCCGTCATTAGCGGGATGTTTATCAAATTGGCGCATCGCAGACAGGCAGGCTCATTGCCAGACAAATCTCAAACCCAAAATTTTCTTGTCTCCCCCCCTCTCTCTCTTATAACCCACCACGGACCGAAAACCTCTGCATCGGTTCTCCCCAACTGCGACCATCCAATAATTACTCCTCATAACCCAATGTCTGTGGCCTCCTCTTCAAGCACATTCGATGCAGAATCAGCCACTATCCCGATGGAGTATGTATGCGCTCCGAGTTCTCGCGTAGCCTAATCACAGGCTATATGCACATTTCTTCTATATAGATACTGATGCTATTCTCTCGCAGACCATCTTCTCTTCCCATCACACCATTGCGGAAGTCGGCCGCATTCGAGCCCGAACTCAAAGACCTCGAGGTATATTCTCTTCTTCACCATATGCATACCCCATGCGACCGGGGAGTTATCGGGGATTATCGCTGACTGATAACCAATTACTGTACAGGAAAGGCTCCTTGAAGGTCTCAGTAACTGTCGAGCACTAGAAAGTGTCATACGTGAATCCTTTACCTCCATCAAGGTGCGCCGCGGCTCTTTCCTCTTCGCATGCCTCTAATTATAGAAAATTCCCCAGTGGAAATACCGCCGAGCGAACCAGGACACGCTACGTACGAGTGTCCCGCAGATCGACGAAGAGCTCGCAGAATCGCTGCGCGTCCTCGCGGAGCTGGAAGCGCGCCTTCCCGTTATCCGCACGCAAGCTATCAAGATCCAGCTCATGTATGATTCGGGTCGTCAGAAGGTAGGGGGTGTTCGCAACAACCAAACACGCGCCATTTCTTCTCTTTCTCTTTCTCCTTGCTGATCCCTTCTGATATTCCACTTGTTAGGCCGAAGCGCTGGCGCAGGATCTCCGATGGCTAAATCGTGGTTGGTACGAGCGTTGGTACCAGGTCACGTTCACGTCCAGGGGTCCCGTCTCTTGGCGATGGCGCACCACCTTGCGTATTCTCTCCATACTCGCCTTCATGATACTTGCATGGATGACACCGTCGCTCTGCTGGGTGCGACCCACGCACATCGCCAACGTCTCGTTTGGGGCGAGCGGCTTCCATCATAGTTTTCTTTTTTTCCTTTCTTGCCTTGCTCGTATGGTTACCCTACCAGACTTTCCTCGCACTTCCTTACGATGTTTGCTCTCATCAGCTTCTTGTCCAACGTGTATTATTATTCCTCCATCTAGGGACCAAATCAACAACTATGCACCATATGAGTCATCTCCAGCTTGGGAGAGATCCCAGTATTTTACGCATTACTCTATGGGCTTGCGTACCCAGAACAAATAATTCGCCTGCGTCGACCAAGGGGTTGTTTCCCGTGGTGCCAAAACCCAATCACCTCGCCACGGAAGATAGACGATGCCGCGCACCTCGGCCTCGATACGCGTGGGCAGCCCATGCGCATATGTCCGAGAAATCCAGGGACGCGCACCTGGCACGAGGGGCTTCGTGAAGAAATCTATGAGTTCTTCAGGATTGACGAATTTAGAAAAGGTATGTGTGCCAGGCTCGACGAGGCGGAACACCTTCTCTGCCGCCATGATTGTAAGGAGATAAGACAGCGGCGTGCGCGCAATCGTCGAAAGGAAAAGATGACCGCCAGGCTAGAAGCAACCCAAAGAAAAAAAAGAGAGGGTGCGTTATATGAGAGGTGCATATAGCACCAGCGATCGCCTAAATACGTACCTTGACCAACTCCGCACATGACCTCAAGAACGCCGCCGGGTTATCGACGTGCTCGACGACCTCCATCGAACATACGATATCGAACCGCTTCGGCTCCTGTACGAGCGTCTCAGCCGCCGCATGCCGGAACGACAGCGTTGCCGTTGCCGAGGGCGACGTCGATGCTGCTGCAGAGGAGCAAGTGAGACCCGGGTCCGCAGCTGCGTGGCGCGTCGCGATGCCGATGTTTTCCGCCGATGCGTCGATAGCGAGCGTGTTGGCGCCGAGACGTGCGAGACTCTTAAATTCCAGTAAGTATGAGAGTCTCGAAAATAAACTAAAGAAACGCACCTCGGATAATATCCCCCCGCCGCATCCGACGTCCAGGACGTCCATTCCTTCCAGCACGCGGGGAGATTCGACGGATGGGGGAATGGGGGTGGAACTGGCAGAAGTAGCAGTGGCGGTAGAGTCAGGTTGTGTTTGTGAGACTTCGAGCACTTTTTCGCGGATGAAGCGTATGCGGTGCGGGTTCATCTTGTGCAGGAGGGCAAACTCGCCGCGCTCGTCCCACCACAGCGCCGACAGGCGCGAAAAGTGAGACACCTCTGCATCGTTGACGGTCGAGATCGGTGGTGGTGGCTGCGGCTGCGGCTGGTCTCCTCGTGGATGATGGTCTCCGGCTAGGTAATCGTGCTGCTGTCGTCGTGATGCTGGTTGGTGGTGGCGGTGGTTAATATCGCGGGCCTGGTGATGAAGGCTTGCACTTGTGGGAGGGCATAACTGCACAAGCGTGGAATGACTGGGGCGTGCGATACGTAGGAGAGGGATTTGTGTGAGTGTATGAAGCATACCCTTCAAGGCTGTGATTGGTTTGTTTGTGTCTGTTGCCGCGGACTCTTGACGACAGTTGTCTCAACCGACGGCTGCAGGCCTTTGTGGAATTACTCGACTTCTTGGACAAGATATACGAATACTGTATGCTGAAGGGAATCAATAAGCTGAATCGAGATCACGCTTTTTTACCGCAATGTGTCCGGGCCTCGTTGTGGCTATCTTCGCGTGGGGGAACCTGCAGAAGTCCTCGCCATTGACCTTGATCATGCAAAAGGGGTCCGCGACGTTGAACCCGAGTTGGCACTGGGAGCCAGGGCCCAGTACAGGTTTTTATGCCCTCATGCTCCGAATCCTGTCAAAAGGTTGAATTCCACACTGCAGTGGACAAGCTGACCACATGGTGCACCTCATGCGCCGACTGGCAATACGTCTGGCCTCCAAGTAATGTATACACGCTAAGGCCGTAATCATTTCCCAACGCATGCTGTACAAGTTATATATACTAGCGGCATATATGAAGACCAGGGTAAGTGGCAATACCGAAAGAAAAAAGATTTGTATAGTATACTCTGATTCCCCTTACTTAGACACCAAGCTGAATGTCATTACAGCTGTCGCAGGACTTTCCGGATCTACACAGACCTTTCCGAGCGCAACTTTCTACCATTATGACCATAATCCACTGGCACAACAGCGCTCTTGCAAGGCTGTGGGCGGGAACGTGTATAGGCCAGCACTTCTTTGACAAAAGCATAGAACACCGCAAACGACACCATTATAATTTGGGCCCATTGCAGCAAAGGTAGAATAGTTGGGATCGTGTCCCACCACTCTGGGGAGCTTGTGCCGGCGGATGAACAGTCACTGGAACAGCTGCCCTCTTTCCCCGTGGGGTCAGGGCTCGGTTTCTCTTGTCGCGAGGGCCCATTCTTACCAGACGATCTGTCGTTGGACTCTTGTCCACAGTCCCCTGGTGGCGATTCTGGTGTTGCTACTTTCATCATCGCTATTGGAGACGAAAGAGTAGGACATGTGTTGTCCCAGGGATTATCGGCAGGGAGACTGACGCTCAATGTTTCTTTTGCGCCCACGCCCACTGCAGTAGCAGTCATGTTGGTGACAGTGTCGGTCGGCTCTACGGTGATTTTTCTCGAATTTGACCAGAGTTCGTTCAGATTATTAGGCGCAGCCGTAGTAGCAACGACGAAGGGTGATGGTGTTCCCCGTGTAATCGTCTCCACAATGGTCGTGGCATCCAGTGTCGCTGCAGCACCATCCACGGTGCCACGAACCTGCTGTAGCTCTGGCAGGGATCTGGTCCCTGGCTCGCGGCTTGACTCTGCTGCTTTCGCCTTACCCTGATACAATCGCAAATCGGAATCAATCTTAAGAGGGCTAGGTCTGAACGGCCTCACTGCCTGCTCACCATTTCTGGTTGGCTCGTATTGGCGGTCGACGTCGAGAGAGCTAGGATGCTGGCGTATCCCGTGAAGATACTGTGGCGGGAAGAGCAAAAGGCAAAAAAATATGAACGTCTCCTAGCTATATTGCGTTTCTCGTGATGATATAAGCACTTACCTTGCCGCCGAGGAGTCTGCTCTAGTGGGTAAAGGATGTGCAACGACCGAAAATTCGTTGCTGTAGACGACGAACAGAATGGCTAACTTGAGTAGTAAAATCATTTTCGCGTACGGAGTAGCAGAGATGGGAGGAAGAGCGAGGGAAAAGAAGAGCAGAGACAAAATCAACAAAGCAAGAAGCACAGGAATAGAGGGAGTGTGGTATTTGGGTGTTCCGAAGATGGCAATTTTTGTATGCTGTGTAGACTGATTTTGGTCTGGCCAAGAGCTCAGCGCTCAACGCTCAACGTTCAACGTTCAACATCGCGTCGTCATGCGAGCGGCCGCAGGGGCTCAAAGGTTCACATTTTCTGGGGAACTCCGTGGAAGAATATGAGGTAGTTCCCGGGGATTCCTGTACACGAGTCACGACGCCAGTATATATTGTAGATATTTGAGCGCGGCAATGATTAGACGGTCGTCCTGAGAGTCTGAGAAAGAACGAAAGAGTCGACGCGGGCGCGGTTCCTCCGAAGTCGGGCTTGAGACGAAGAAGAGCTCTCAAAAAGAAGAGAAAAACTGGGATTCTTGAGGATTCTTGAGAACCGATGCCGAGAGGCGATACTAGTAGTTCAGTTACAACCCAAATATAGCCTAAAATCTCTTTGGCCCCGCCCTCTTGCCCGCCTGGGACATGCCGTAAACTGGACAACACCCCAGCGTTCACTCTACACCTTGCTCTACACAACGATAAGCCGTTACATGCTGCATCGTAATGCCTTTCTACTGTTGCCTTCGTGTCCGTCACTTTCATTGGTTGTCATTTGTCAAGTGTTTCGCGCGCTTATCATTCCTATGAGCGCCAAGTCTGACATTCCTGGGAAATACTGACACGTCACGTGCGTGGCAGGGCTAAGTTACGCTCTGAACTGATCCCCACTGCCCAGCCATCTCCTAGGAATCTGCCATTGTTCTCTCAGCACGAACAAACCTCGCTTTCGCCTTATGTCTCATTCTCACACCTCCGCCGACTCGTCATCCAATTTCCAACTAATCATCAATGGTGCGCTGGATGCGTACAAAAAACGCACTAGGAGGATCTACTTGCCCATCCGCTCGCCACCCAGCTCCAAGCCTGCGACTCTCCAGGCGCCATTATCTCCGTCCTTCAGCAACAAATCCACGGGCTAGATCAGTCCCGATCTGATGATCGATGGACCAAGTGGCTTGATTCGACCGTTAATGTCCTCTTTGCTCTTTCTGCGACGCTTGGAACGGGTGTTGGCCTGGTATGCTCGAGGACATGCGGTTATCTGGATCTGCGCTCTCATATCTGTCTGGCAGGTATTCTCACCCGCAAGTGTAATCTTCACTGGCATCGGCGTTCTCCTTTCAGTGTGTATCCTCAATAACTCGGTGTGGGACATTGTAACGCATACATTTTTCAGGCAGCTAAGGATGTGAAGGCGAGCCAAGACATCCTTATGGACATGTTCGAGCGAATCGAAACGTTTTTCCGACGTCTCGAGGTGTACATAGATGTGCCGCCGACCACGGAAATGATGGATATAATCATTTTGATAATGGTCGAGATTCTCTCTATCCTTGGGGTAGCAACGAAGGAGATTGGGCAGGGTCGAATGAGTGAGTAATTCATTGTGAGTATGTCACCGTTGACTGAATAATGTCCAGAAAAATATGGAAAGAAGCTGATCGGAAGGACCGATATGGAAGATGCGCTGAAGAGGTTAGACAAACTTACACAAGAAGAGGCTCGAATGGCTATTGCACAAAACCTGAAGGCGACGCATACTGTTGATGAGAGAGTGAGGGGTGTCGCGAATTCGGTGGTAGCCATCGACGATAGGGTGGCTGGTGTAGACGATCGAGTCGCCGGCGTCGATGATCGAGTGGCCCGTGTCGATGATAAGGTGGATATTGTCGATGACAGTGTGAAGGTCGTCGACGATAAGGTTGCCAAGGTCATTCAAGGTGCGCAAGTCGTTTTCACTCAAGCCTGAGATTTGTTTAATTTCGAACCCCTCAGATGGAGAGGAAGCAAAGGAAATCATAAAACAAACGGCCAACGATGTAGATCTAGTGAAACGTTCGTCATCTAATATTTTAACATTTCATTGCCGAGACCGACTGTATTCTGTAGGCGACCAGCTGCGTTGGGATGTTCATCACTGGCTCTCTCCCCCCGACCCGTCCACGAATCACAACTTTGTTCGGAAAGCACGACACAGTGGAACCGCAGCATGGTTCTTCGAAACCAGCACATTGACAGAATGGAAAGCGAGGGGGTCGTTCCTGTGGATTCATGGTAAACGTATGTTTTTCAATTCCTTAACGAGTGCCCTGAAATCATAACTTGTTGATCTTAAAGCGGGAGCGGGAAAAAGCACACTTCTGTAAGTCATGACTTTATGGGTATGTTCGAGGTTATTCATGATGTCTATTAGATCTGCAATCGTTCAGGACATTGAAGGCATGCATGCAGCAGGATTGGCCACGATGGCTTACTATTATTTTGATTTTCGGGACGTCAAGAAGCAAGACTGTTATGGCCTCCTCTCCTCCCTCATTTTTCAGCTTTCTTCCGAGTCGGATTCTTGTTTCAGCATCCTATCCCAGTTATATTCAGATCATGGTCGTGGCATGCGAAAGCCCGATATCGACGCGCTCAAGAAATGTATAGTGGACATGCTGAGTCTGCCAGGGCAAGCCCCAACTTATATCATTGTCGACGCTGTCGATGAATGTCCGAATTTATCGGGGACACCGTCCGCCCGCGATGAGGTCCTAGGGCTGATTGAAGGACTTGTTGGTTTGAAACTGCCGAATATACATCTATGTGTGGCCAGCCGGCCGGAGATGGATATCCGAGTTGCGCTCGAGCCGTTGACGTCTCTCAAAATTTCTCTCCATGACGAGAATGGGCAAAAGGAGGACATAATCAAGTACATCAAGTCTGTCGTCCATTCGGACTGGAGCATGCGGAGATGGAAAGAAGGGGACAAGCAACTTGTCATTGATACCTTGTCCGACAGAGTGGATGGCATGTAAGTCGTCTCTGACTTCGGCTTCGCAATAGACGCTTACATGATCTTATAGGTTTCGATGGGTTGTCTGCCAGGTTGACAGGCTCCGTCGCACTCTTCCTTTGAGTATTCGGAGAGTCTTGAATGACTTACCGATGACATTGGACGAAACATATGGCCGTACACTGCTGGCCATCGATGGGGAGAAACGAGAATACGCACAACGACTCTTCCAATGTCTTACGGTGTCTATTCGCCCCCTTCGGGTTGAAGAACTCGCAGAGATTCTTGCAGTTCAGTTCGACGAGGCAGCGCCCCCTACATTTAACGCGTCTTGGCGCCCAGAAAACGCAGAAGAAGCGGTAATGTCCGTATGTTCTACTCTCATCACCATCGTCAATAGGGAAGGCAGCCAAGTTGTACAATTCTCGCATTTTTCCGTAAAGGAGTTCTTGACATCGGAGCGACTTGCAACAGCCGAGGAACGTCTTTCGTACTATTACATCCTCCCCGAACCTGCACATACCGTCCTTGCACACGCCGGCCTCAGTGTCCTCCTCGAACTCGATGAAAAAATCGACCGAGACACCATAAGAAACTTTCCCCTCGCCCCGTATTCCGCGCGGCACTGGGTCGACCATGCCAAGTTTAGGAACGTGTCTTCGCACATCGAGAAAGTCATGGAGCATCTGTTTGATCCTGCAAAGCCTCATTTTGCAGTATGGATCTGGCTGCACGACATCGACCGTGATTGGATAGAGCCCATGTCGACGATACACCCGATCCGACCTGAGGCCGTACCACTTTATTATGCCGCTCTGTGCGGTTTCCGTGGTCTCGTGGAGCACCTGGTCGTTGACGACCCTCGGGATGTCAATAGTAGGGGCGGTTCTCACACGACACCCCTACATGCCGCTTCAGTCAAGGGACATTTAGATGTAGCATCGCTACTCCTCGATAACGGTGCAGATTCTAACTCTCGTGACGATTTGGACCAGGCCCCGCTTCACAGAGTATCACAGGGCGGACAGCTCGTCATGGCACAGTCATCACTCGAGATTGCGCGGCTTCTAGTGGATTCTGGCGCAAACGTGAATGTCACCGATGATGTAGGCTGCACGCCACTGCACGAGGCAGCACGAAGTGGGTATCGTGATATTGCGGAATTGCTACTTGGATCTGGCGCAAGTCTCGATTTTCAAAGTGAGACTCAAGGGACAGCGTTGCACGTGGCCTGTGCTAATGGGAAGCTTGACGTTTCACGCTTCCTTATAGACCAAGGCTCCGACTTGAATTCCCGGGACCAAGTTGGCTTTACTCCATTAAACGTGGCGTCACGATGTGGACACGTTGACATCGCACGGCTATTGCTAGACTGTGGCTCTGATGTGAGCGCGTGTGGGTCACAAAGTTGGACTCCCCTGCTTTCTGCGTCATACCATGGATATCTTGACCTTGCGCGGTTATTGATAGACCGTGGCGCCGATGTGAACGTACACAAAGAAGATCGCCGGACACCCTTGGATCTCGCGTCAGTCTGTGGTCACCTTGACCTTGCAAGGTTACTGGTCGAGCGAGGTGCGAATGTTGATGGTCGGGGCGACAAGGAGGAGACTCCCTTGGACCTCGCTGCACGTTATGGGTACCTCGACATCGTGCGCTTCTTGACCGAGAGAGGCGCGGCCGTGTCTTCCCGGAATATCGACGGATGGACTCCATTCCACGTGGCATCGTATTTTGGGTATTTCCACATCACGAATTTCTTGCTAGAGTGTGGCATCGATGTCGACATTCGGAACGGAAGCGAACAGACGCCGTTGTACCTGGCATCCAGCAGCGGCAAACTCGACATCGCCCGTTTCCTAATCGAACATGGCGCAGATACCCACGCTAACGATAACAACGGTTGGAATCCACTACACATCGCATCGCAAAATGGACATTTCGACGTCGTGCGAATGTTAATCGACACTGGAATTGCCGTCGACATTCAAAATGGGACTCAACAGACCCCTTTAGCCTTAGCGGAGAAAGTGGAAGTCGGTCGCTTCCTCATTGAGCGAGGGGCCGACATTAATGTGCGGGACGACGAAGGCTGGGCTCCAATACACTTCGCCTCATTACATGGACATCTTGACATGACAGGGTTGTTACTTGACCATGGCGTTGATGCGGACATCCAGTGCGATGACCTCTGGAGCCCGTTACATCTAGCGTCGGCCAATGGCCACCTGAAGATTGCCGAATTGCTGGTCCAGCGTGGCGCAATTATTGATATTTTTAATAAGAATCAAGAAACTCCACTTTATCAAGCAGTAAGGGATGGAAATGTCGCGATCGCCCGTCTCTTGATCGACCACGGGGCAAATCTAGTGCGAACAGCAACGGCTGGACTATGTTGCACGCTGCATCGCAACGTGGGTACCTCGGTGTTGTAAAGCTGTTGCTTCAGCGTGGTGCCGATGTGGATGTGCTCAACAAGGCCAATAAAACTGCAGCTGAATTGGCATCAGAGAATGACAAATCGGAGGTCGCGAAGTTCCTTGGCGAGTACAAAGCAGATGCGGATATTCGAAACAAGATACGCTCAACTACCTCGAACACAGCCGAGTACGGTGCTGATGAAGATGGAACTGATGGGGCTTCGTTGCACGTTTCCGCAGAAAGGGGGAACGTTGACGTCGTGCAGTCGTTGCTCGAACGGGGAATAGATGTCGACATCAGAAATGACAAAAACGCGACTCCACTATACCTAGCAGCCCTCCGGGGGAATCTCGATGTTGTACGTTTGCTCATCGAGCGGGGCGCGGAGGTGGATTCACGTGATGAGTTGGGCTGGACACCGTTGCACGGTGCATCACGATACGGACACTTCGAAGTCTCGCGGGTGCTCGTCGATCACGAAGCAAACGTGAATGCAAGGCAGCGGTACCATTACACTCCGATGCACCTCTCAGCTGGATATGGACACCTCGGGATCGTGAAACTATTACTTGAACGTGGCGCGGACGTACACGCACTGAATGGCCGCGGTCAAACGCCACACCAAGTATCACAGACATTTGGAGTGCGAGAGGTTACAGATTTACTGCGGGAGCATGGCGCGGGTAGAGTAAGGTTCGAAGAGATCCTTTTATGGCTCAGATGCGATGGCTGACTGGCTCTTCAAATTTAGTCCTTAGCGACAGCGCAGCTTGAAGGGAATATTCTTGCATGTAACGTCTTTATTATGGGGATTTTATATTAGTTTGGTGCGGGACAATCCGAAGCCGGGGCAATGGGAAGGTAGTGCATGGAATTACAATTAACGAGCAATCCCTGATTGGCGTGTTCGTGAATACGCGTGAATACACGGCGGCGAGCCACTCCCCGTTTAAGTCCGTTAACACCAGTCCGAGCATCGAAACTGTTTTGCGACCTCCACGAGGTCAATATATTCCGCATGTCGCGTGCGCCTCGCCGATAACCAAGTGTCTGTGATCCAATATATGGAATCGAGCCACTCCGCGCCACAGCCAGCCTCTTTCGCGCGATCGGCTTCCTGTGGCGGATATATGTGTTTCCGGAACAGGAGCTTGTTCTCGCATTTTTTACTGGCCGCATCGAGGCCCACAACGTTGGATCGACAAGCACCGAGGGTGATAAGCGCGGATTGGATGCGTCAGATGCTTGGGTGCAGTACATAAAGAAATACATCGATACGCGGCGTGAGGGCGGGCATGACCTCCTCACGAAATTATGTTGCAATGTTGCAATCTTTCTCGAACGACCACCCGCAGATATTTCCCTTGAAGATCTACACACGCTGCGCTCTCTTCTGCCCACCTGCACCGCATAATTGCATTCACGCTTACTCGATGCGCTCTGTTCGGCCTGCCACGGGCCCCGTTTTCGGGACGCGCCTGCACTGACGGCACAACTCTCGCAACAGCTCACGTACTGTGGTGCGCCACTTCGTTTGCTTGGCTCGAGTTCGACTTTCGTACGCTACTTCCGCCGCTCGGTGCGCGCACGCGTGTGTGGTGAATTCTCCGGGGCAGCGGCGGGCGAGTTCGCGCGCACTCCGGAGATGGGCTGGGATGCCGTTGGGGTACCACGTGGGGGTTCGGGGACAACAGCTAGTGTGCTCCATATGCCCGCACAGGCGCTACTCGTCTATCGTCCTACTGCGACGCTTGCCAAATGCGCTCCTCGCACCATTGGATGGGCTGCGGCTACTGGCGCCAGCGGCTCTGCTGGGTGACGTCGCGAAAGCGTTCGATGCCTTTCTGTCCAAGGCTTTTGGGACTCCTCGTGATGAAGAACGGGGAGCCGCGACGGCGTAAGTCGGCGTTTTTTTTGCAGCTGTTGGTGCCGTTTGTAAGGAAGAGATTGATCGAGGGTGTGTATGTACGACATAATGTATCCAGCGTTGGGAATGTGCCACCCGGCGAGGCGTTGCAGGAGATGATGAAAAGATGAGAGAGGGTTTGGGTAAGTGAGGCCGAGGCCAGAGAAGTAACATGATCATTACTTCGAACAGTACAGTGAGTGAGGGCGGAGCCAGTAGTATCGGCGCAAAATCGCTACCATTTCAAGTTTTTGCCCAGTTTGAGGCCCGGGCGTGCTGATTGTAGACGTCAGTGCGTCAGCATCGAACTCCGGTTCAGTAATGACTCTAATGAGTCCGAGTCCAATTCAGGTGTAATTTGTGTCAACTTCATTCAAAAAAGGAATATGCACATTTCCTCGTGCAGGCCTCAAGGCTCGGCGCTCAGCGCTCAGCGCTCAGGCCGCTCTGTCACTGGCTTCATTGACACAACTGACAGTGGCTGGATTTTCTAAATCTCCGACACTTGGCCGCTGCCAGTGGCGAGAGTCTGTCTATTTCCTTGACGTTCAAATCCGCTTTACATTACTCAGAAGACACCTCCATGGATGAGGGTACAGTATGTGGAATCCTCCTGTTTCTCCTGCATTTCTTCAAATCTGATCTAAACATAGTTGCCTGTGTGGCTGCGGCGTCCTTGGCGGCGTCTTGAAAACTCTGCACGGCAAAGACCGTATTTCTTAGCGCTGCAATCAAACGAAACTGTACGTCCCATAGATCTGTCAAAGGACAGATGAGACATAGGTGGGCCATGCTCCCCACGAATATCAATTGAGAAAACCCTGAACTTCCACAGATCTCACATGGTCTGGTCGCGGCTCGGCATCTTACTGGGGCTCTTTATGATATCGACAATTGGCCAAGCAATTGGCGGCCCTCGTCGTTCAGTTGATCGGGCGGACAGGGTAACTCAGGCGCGGGTCAAGAGTTTCTGACGTCCTTCCAACCTCGGTTCGGAAAACTGTTCCGTCCGATTTGCCTCATGGCTTTGGCGCGTTCCCTATTTTTAGATCTTTACAGCAGCCTTCACCCGTTTATTCACCTGCCCGTGGGGGCGCCCCAGGGTCGAGATCCAGGGCAACAATTCCCCACAGATGATCCGTCATACATACCCCAAACATGCCATCAATGAGGTCAGTTATTCTCTGATAGTAGCAAAGCAGAAACTATGACCTTGGAAATGAGGAAGTTGCGCAAGATTGCGAATGTAGCCATTTTTGGTGAATCATGGTAATCCACGTCTCTGTGGAGTCTTGAACACTCTGCACGGCAATCCCCGTATTTCTTAGCGCTGTAATCAAACGAAACCGTACGTCCATCGATCTGTCAAAGGACAGATGAGAAATAGTTGGTCCATGCAGGTCCGAGTCCATGCCAGTGCTCCCCAACTTTTACAGATCTCACATTGGTTTGGTCTCGGTGCCGTATCACTGGGGCTCTTTATGATATCGTCAAATGGCGGCCCTCATTGACCTAATTGTTTACTGTACAGCAGTTGATCGTTGATCAGGCGAACAGCGTAACTCAGGCACGGGTCAAGAGATTCTGACGTCTTCCATGCTTGTCTCGGAGACCATCCGTCCGATTTGCCGCATGGCTTTGGCGTGTTTCCTGTATTCAGGCTCTTCACAGCGGCCTACCTGTTCATTCACCTGCGCGTGGGGGGCAACGATTCCCTACAGATGATCGCCATACATGCCCCAAACGTGCTGTTAAAGAGGTCGGTTGACCACTCTATGATAGTAGCAAAGCGGAGCCTACGACCTGGGAAATGAGGAAGTTGCGTAAGATCAGCGCAAGTTTGATTAGTTTGATTGGCGTGTCCCTGCGGACCTTGATTGCGAATATCAGACGACTAGCCGTTTTCGGTGATTCAAGTCTCTGCGCCCTCCACTCCTTTCACATTGTCAATTATCCCGCGCAACACAAGTAAATACCAGTTTTCTTCCCTTTAAGTGGGCTCTCTGTTGACGGACGTACCCTCTCACACAAAGTGACACAATGCAAAGATCCCCACCCCCTGACATAGAGGCTCAAGCTTCTTGGCACCAAGAGAGAGTTGATGAATGGGATCCCGATTTCCACAGTACGTTTTGGCTAGCTAAAGGAGTTTCTATCTCTGACTTGGAGTGATTAAAGCCCCTCGCAACAAATCCGCCACAGCTCCTAAATATGGCGACCCATCCGCCACATTTTGGAATCTGTACATGTCCAAGGCAGAGATCTATGACCAGAAACTTGTTGAAAGTTTACTGGGTCATACTAACTCAATGGTTTTCCTGGTGAGAGGCGACTTGTATCCCAGATTTCACGTTCACATCGTGGTCTCTTACGATTACCTTATAGGTCACTTTGTTCTCTGCCATCGTCGGATCATTTATCATCGAAACATACAAGACTCTCCTCCCCGCCGGCAGCAATAATCAACTGGTCACCAATGGTTCCCGAAGTCAAGCCGTTCGCATCAATGTCGTATTGTTCCTCAGCTTCTTCCTGAGCATCATCAGCGTGGTGTCATGCGCTTTTGTCCAGCAATGGTGCTATGAATACTTGAAGTTGGCCTATCCCCGGGTAGGGGCGGCTCCACACGAGCGTGGGCGTGTCCGAACATATTTATTTCAAGGCTTTGCCCAATTCCAGGTGTGGAAGTTCATGCACGGGGCACACGCCCTCTTGCACATCTCGGTCTTCCTTTTTTTTGGGCCATCAGCGACTTCTTCTACACGGTTAATCACCATTTTGGCGTCGTCGCCCGTTACACCCTCTTGGCAACCTTGATTATCTATGTACTCCTCAGCGTCTCTCCCCTGATATTCCACAACTCTCCCTACAACACGCCGATGACCCCTCCACTTCGCGCTGGTTTTATCATCCTCCGTATCATCATTCGCCTCCCGTTGTGGTTCCCGAGGTGGTACCGTCGCAAGCCTTTCGATTTAACAGGGCTTAGGTACTACAAGGGCATCCACTTCGACAGAGTGCAGTTACACATGATTGAGGGAGAAGCGCAGGCGGGGAATCTTGAGCCCTCCGGCTTGGGATGGCTCTTTACAGAAAATGACTTCAGCAACGACGACATGGACAAGTTTTTAGAAAGTCTTCCAGGATACATGTCCTCGAGTCACACTAGAATGGACAATTTGGACCAGTATCTAACCGCCGAGCCCATTTTACGCCGCATCAAGGAGCATTTCATGACCTGCGCAACGTCGGTGGAGCTTTCTGACGAAGCACGTATCGCTCGTGTTTCCTCCTGCGTCAAGGCCCTCCTGCGCATATTCCAATACAGTCGCGAGTGCAAGCGAAAGTCTCCCGGCAGACTCAAAGAGGAGTTAGAACAACAGCAGAACTACAATCAAGGGCTTATGGACCACTTCAATACATTATGTGACATGGAAGATCAAACGATTGGCCTGTATGCCTCGTGCATTAGAGCGCTTGCTATCCAGGGCATCCTGTCTCAGCTCGCACAGGATAGCAGGAAGATAGACACATCGCGGTTTCCTGTGTCCCTTACTCCATTCTATAGGTTCTTTTTACCGTATAACAATACGGACACCATATGGCATGGCCACACGCCATTCACGCCCCGAGGCCCGAGGAGATGTGGGGCAGCCTTCTGCATGACGGACCACTCACCAATCTGATAACGCTCGCCCAAGCTGTTCGTGACAGAGAACGTGCACCACCCTCGACCCTTTCCTTCTGCTGGAAGGCCCTTGACATGCTCCTGACGCAACTCGGGACTATCCACTCCGGGGAACCCACTCCTGCACGGCATCACTTCAATGAGCTACACGAGGGTATCCGCACATACGTCCGGAGTGAGGAGCGGGGCTTCCGAGTCACGCCGCTCCTCGATATACTGGACACTGTTGCCCGAAAACTGCGGCTCTCAATGGTGTTCTCAGGCCATCCCAAGTATCACAGCAGAGCAAACGTCGTATTTGGGAAGGAGTATCTTCGGAACAGGGATCTTCTCGAAGCTTTTGCACATTGTCTACCAGGTTTTATCTTGAAAAATTCTCCAGAAGTATGCAGGGATTTCATGGAAAAGGTCGTCCGCTATGATGATCTATGGACCAGCCTACAATTGAATCTCTGGAATACCCAGAAGTCGGACAGCCCTACCCCTGACAAGCACCGCGTCTTCGAGGATTGTTGTACCGTGGTCGATCTAGCGTTCTCGGTCCTGGAAGATTCGCGGGAAGTAGACTGGCGTGCGCCCGAATTTGGGTCGCTATCACAGCACTGGGAGTCATTTATCGCGCATTGCTTCCAAGGCGCATTCATGGGGAGTGCCACCAGCTTCCGGGTTGGCGTTATCAGGGCTCGGTTTTGCAAAGCACTTATAGCTCAGTTTTCGGACGACATCAAGAAGGAAGGCACCGTATCATTCAGATCTCAGTGGGACGTTGCTTCTCTCGCGAGACTGATATGTACTCTCGGCTTACAGGATAAGAGAATACGGAATTCTGGAATTCTTACGTCAATGGGGGCGATATTGGGACAGTGTTTACGGCCAAAGCCATTGAAATGATCGACATAACTGCGCGCGATGGTCACCTATTGATCTTTTGCCTATTAGGAGATTTGACCGCATCTGCCGTACCACTTGACCAGTCCGGCCTAGAATCCGAGGATATCGAGAAGGTGCAGGTGCTACAGAGGAAAGTGATCGACAAAGAGCGTTTACGTTTGAACCGCCCCTCCGATGAAGTCTGGGGAAAGTGGGTCAAATGCGAAAACAAGTTAAGAATTCCTTGGGAGAATCGCTCGAAAGGATAGAGAAATCCTCCAGGAGCTGCTTCAAATGATCGACGATGTCCTTGATCTTCGCTTTTCTGGCTCAGAGGGAACTAGTCAAGGGGACCCTGCCGAGGAACAAGGCCGCAAGACTTCGGTTTCTGTGAATTTACCGTCTTCCTCGGAGCTGCGTGGTGCTAGCATCCAACGTAGTTTCGCCTCTGAGTCCACTGCAGTCTCTGGTGGAGGACCGTCTCGTGGTACACCGATCAGCGAGGGCGAGGTCGGCTTTGGATGTGCGAAATCTTTATTGATTCTTAGAGCTTCTATTGACTTGCAGCCTGATCATTCTACGGACAAAGTTTTAGATAGCGAGAGGGAGACCTATGTGCGGTCAGACTCTCCTCAACGCGACGAGTTAGGCAGCCTTCCGTCTCCCCACGCCACAGTCCCAGGCACCACTGGTGTTGGGATCATGGATCGACCCACCGTTACTTCCTCATCAGCCGTCTACTTCCCGTACATAGGAGACGCTCGTCAACGCCGCTCTACGACTCGGAGATGGACCGATTCAGGATTTAGTGGCACCAGGCCGAGCCCCGTTACTCGAGCCAGTACCAATGTGTTATCCACGTCGCGCAGAGATTCGCCCACCGTTCTTCCGAAGAATCCGAACCCCACAATTGGTTCTTCATACGAACTCTTCGACCTCAGCGACAAAGGTCAATTAAGCGCTGGATCATCTAGTCTCTGAATCGTCCGTGTTTTTGAAGGCATTCGGTCGTCAACGTTGGTGGCATGCATGGGCCGCATGATGGCAACCTATATTTACTACAGTACTATTCCAGTTGATGACAGACCATGTTTTCGTACAGCGTGCATTGTTCTCTTCTCCTTTTCGTTCGACAGATATGTCTTACCATTTTTTTTGTGCAACGTAGCTTTATGTGGAATGTTTCAGGACTGTGATATTCATATGGTGTCAACATGTAACGCAAACGGTGAACCGCTGTCCGCGACTCCCAACAAGATACGCAATTTGGATGGGGATCGACCCGCAAACAGTGGTACACGTCATCCTGCAGTGCCCCAGGTTCGAAAGGGCCCGGGCCATCCACCTCACCCCAATCGCACCCGCTCTGTCCCTCCGCTTTCTCTTCGGCACTGAAGAAGCAGGAAAAGCCCTGATGGCTTTCCTCAAGGAGACGAAGGCATGCTTCAAACCTCGAAATGAACCAGTCAACCTGGGATGACTCCCCTCATTAGCGACTATGTCCCTGCCCCCCTGCTCTCCATATCATGTTACCCATCTGTCCTCTCTTTGTACCACCGCTTTGCCACACTTTAGCACCCTTTTGTCACCCTACATTTCCCTTGTATTAGTCTCGGGAGTCCGCAGCTTGTCGCTAGACTCACGCGAATATAAATTGGATTCAAAAACAAAACATTCTTTGGATGGGGTTTTTAATCACGTGACAAGCACGCGATAAGTCCGGACGGACCGGACCTAACTTACTTTGGTGCCTTCGACCAGGCTGGGTTGCAACGCTCAGTGACGCAACATGCAAGCGCGCGTTTTCCACATCTGCGACGTATACTAGTAGTACGCGGTACGCCAACAGGTCTTACTTGGGCTATACGCGCCGCGGTCTTCTGTACACACGCCCCCGCCCTACAAACTAACTCGAGCCGTACTTATAATGCTAGGACGGGGAGCAGAAAGATGAGTTTCTGTACATGGAATACATATCAGCACATGGCGCGACGCGTCACCATTTCTCAATGGAATGCGTATCCAGGACTTCCTCTCGGGCTACCTAAAATTTCTTAAAGAAGATGCTGTTTGTCCTCCACAGTTTCTTCCGGGATGGTTGATTATTCTTAAAGCCAAGATCCCTCCGTTTGTGCACTACCAACCAGTGCCGCGGAGGATTCGCACGCAAAGACCTGCCACACGCGGTCGAATACATCTAACTCGATGCTTGCCTGTAAGCTGCTACTGTATCATCGAACTAGCCACAGGTATGGGTTCCAACTGAACTGGTTTGCTACTGTGGACGCTTCGCTGGCCAAGACTGCGGTTCCTCTGGAGGGCCGTTTGTGAGGATGGGGTCGATTGATGTGTACAGGTTCGGCCTCGCGGGCGTGCCCTACGTGAGGTAATCTTCGCTTGGATGATCTTCAAGGCTTGGATCTTGATCCTGACGATGTGCGAGATATGGTTGGTTGGGCGCGGAGTACCCCAGGGGGCGTGTGCGGTACCCTGACTCGGCTCGGCTCGAGTCAGGGATTACTGTACATCGATGAGGAGAGTTTACGGTACAGCGACTACAGCCTGCCCATATACTGTACTTACGATACAGTACAGTGTACTACCCGTAGCCATATACATAGTACGGACTTTACGGTCGATATCATTAGACAAGATCACTCCCTTGAATATCGAATCCTAAAAAAGACACTCTCTGTAGATGTTGTCGCGAGCTGAATCAAGTGTCGACCCAAAAGAAGACGCAGAGGGAAAGGCGCCCGTGGGGTAAGCGTCAAACGGTCAAAGTTACTGTTTGGGAAGCCAAGACGCGCAAAGGTGTGTCGTGGTCGACGTCGCGTAGGAGGCAGACATGCACCCCGCCGCGGAAACTTCGCCAGAAGCGCCTCGATCGTACATAAAATCGAGGTTCACGCATGGAGTGCACGCTTTTCTCCACGACGTTCGGCTCTAACCGTACCCATACAACACTAATCCATTTTAGGGCCCCATGCCAAACCCAAAAAAATAACCAAGTCCGTTACCCCAAATCTAAAGCATAGCTAAGAAGCGAAAAGGAGTAAATAACTTAAAGCATCGTGAGTGACCACGCGATATAGATCTACAAAACACGGACGCAAATGTACATGCAATACGACAGCCAACTACAAAACACGAATAGCAGACAAAACGGAGAGAAGTGGCTATGTTGGTAGAAAACGCGCTGAAAGAACGTGTTAAACTGTTAATATTTGTCGATCCCACACAGTAGAGTCGGTGGGAACTTACAGGCTTCTACGTTCATCTGATCCGGCGTGAGCTTGAACGCCGCAATACCGATGAATATGAACCCTATAAGTGTGCCGAGCTGGAATACGATCCAGAACATCGCCCACACTATCCATCAATCCCAGTAAGTCGTGTAAATCTGCATCTGACAAACCAGAAAAAAAAAAGAACAAGGGGGAAAGCCGTACCGTGTGCTGGGACCCCCTTGTAGAGATATGAGAATTGGGTACAATCCGAATCGTGAGGTTTCCGGAAGAATTCTCGTCCGTTATGTCCCCTTTGTCGTGTGAACTTGCCAGGAAATGAGCTTACGGCAGCGTGGACGTACAGATAACGTATAATATGCTGTGCACGGGCGGGAGTCAGTCACACACAGACAGATTAAGACTCGGGCTTACTGAATCATCCCAATAAAGAGCATATACCATCGTAGCGCTTGACTGTAGATACACCCATAAACCAGACTCTCACTACCTTAAAAAAAAAAAAGATCCTGCGTACGCGTGATCAATGAACCAAAACCCCACCAATAATCCCTCATAGAGGACAGTGAGCAAAATCGTTCTAATGCACGTGTCAAAAATCAACTTTTTCTCGTTCGTTGTCTGCGGTAGAGAACGAGAGCGAGACGCGCGACGCGCGACATACAGTTTATCCCGCACCAGAGATAACGGTGCTATCAGCCCGACGGCCGCGACGAAGCTGAGCAGTTTGGCCGCGAGACTGTCGAAGCCGCCGAGGATGAACAGGCCACCCATAAGCGTTGAACCGACATAGCCGGCGCAGAGGATAGACGGAGGGTGGCCGTCCCGCACGATGGTTTGACCACCGGTCGCAGGATCTATCGAAATTCGCGTTATCGTCCCTCCTGTCAGGATAGCCTATCATAATAATAAGAAACCTGCTGGTCAGAAAAGAGCATTTCGACAGATGGCGAGATTAGAAAAAGCGGGGCGCACAAGTATAGCGTGGCAGAGTTCGTGCCAGCCGATGGCGAAGAGTTTGAGAGGGGTGATCATCAGTCGTACGCCGGGGATGGTCCACAGACCGAATAGCACGACCGCATAGACGACTATCTATCCATTCGTCTTGAGAATACTGAGGTAGAAAAGGGGAAAGAAGGGCTGGAGTGGGTGACCCACTGCAAAGAGCACAGTCAGCTGGAAGGGAAACGTGAGATACAAAGGAAGGCAAAGGGGAGGAGGAAGGACGCATGTATCTCGCACCTGGTCATGTGTAGGCACGATGGGGCTGTTACGTTCTTCTGGAGCGATGGGTGGTGGGAACCAAGGGTCTGACATAGGGATGACGCCTGTAGAAGAGGAACAATGTAACCGTGAAGAGGAAACACGACTGCGGGCGGGAGGAGAGTGGAGAAGCTGGTGGTTATGATGCAGAGGATGCTGAGAGGAATACTTATACATAGGTGAAGTGGAGTGCCTTCACACCCCCTCGCTGTCCTCGTGCTGTATGCGTGCAACGCCATCCTCCTCCCCACCTGACTGCTCTCGGCCCGGTTTCTCCCGCTCTCAATGCACCACGTACCGCTGCATACTCAGGCGCCCTCACTGACTGGATGATTCAAGGTGAAGTGAAGTGTCTTCACACCTCGCTGAATACATGCAACGCATACACACCACGTGCCTACGTGCCTACGTGCCTACTCACGGCCCGATTTCTCCCGCTCTTCAATTATCGCGAATACACCACGTGACCGCGACCCTAGCTCCGACTCACTGGATAACTCTCCCAGCCAACCTCCTCCAGCCTTTCCACTTTCCCTAGCACTTCCTTTTCCAATTCTTTCATATAGTCTTCCATATCCCGTACCAAGCGCGGATTCCCAGCAGCGAGTATGCGCACGGCGAGCAGTCCCGCATTCGTTCCGTTGTTGATTGCCACGGTTGCCACCGGGATCCCGCGCTGCCAAGGTGTTAGCTTATAGGCAGGGTGATCATGATGGGATGTGACTAACTGGCATCTGTACGATGCTGTGCAGCGAATCGACCCCATCGAGCGAGCTCCCTTTGACTGGGACACCAATCACGGGCAGCGCCGTCATCGCAGCGACCATACCAGGGAGGTGTGCCGCGCCGCCCGCACCAGCTATTATCACCCGAAGTCCTCGCGCCGCCGCAGACCTCGCGTACTCTACCAGTCGGTCCGGCGTACGATGTGCGGAGACGATCGTCAGTTCATACGGCGTGTGGAAGCGGTCGAGGATGCGCGCCGCCGGCAACATCACGGGCAGGTCCGAGTCCGAGCCCATGATGACCCCAACGAGGGGCAGCTTGTGTGAAATCCCCGAACTCGGGCGCGGCGGCTCAGGCGCGTATAGATCGACATCAGAGGCGTCGCTACCCGGGAGACGCTGGAGCAGGGGGCGGAGACGCGCGCGAAGCTCGGCGTCCGAGTTCGCGGTTATGGTTATATGTCCCATCTTGCGGCCTTTGCGGCACGCCGTCTTGCCGTAGAGGTGCACGCTCGCGCCCGGCACGCCGAGCGCAAACTCTGCAAAGCCGACGAGCTCGGACATGTCGTTCGACGAGCCGAGGAGGTTGAGCATCGCGGCGGAGGGCACTTTGAGTGCTGTTGAGCCGATGGGAGGGAGAGGATGGCGCGGAGATGGTTTTCGTATTGTGAGGTCTCGCATGCTTCGATGGTGTAGTGGCCCGAGTTGTGAGGCCGAGGCGCGATCTCGTTCACGAGGATCTGGCCTATTGGGCGGGCACAGTCAGTGTGTGCTTTCTAAAGAAATAAAAACATAAGTTCGGAGAGAGACTCGAACACACCGTCCGCCAAGAGAAACATCTCCACGCCAAATACGCCTGCGCCGCTGAGGGACTGGACGGTCCTTTCTGCTATCTCTTGAGCGCGCGCTGCAAGTTGGGGATCTCGGCTTCGAAGGGGGGCGAACACAAGGTGACAGATATTGTCCTTATGAACCGTCTCTACGACGGGATAAGAACAAGTCTGGCCCCTGGCAGTACGCACGACCATGACCGCGATCTCCTTGACGAACGGCACCCACTTCTCGGCGTAGAGCGGACGCCCGCTGAGAAACTCGAGGGCGTCCTGGACATGCGATAGATCGCGAAGGACAAAGTTCCCGCGCCCGTCGTAGGCCAGCGTCTTGCTCTTGAGCATCAGCGGGAGCCCAAGACGCGCAGCGGCATCCTTGATCCCGAGCGTCGTCGGCTCTGCGATGTCAAGGAAGGGCGCGATGGGCAGCGCGTGCGACTGGAGGTGCGCCTTCTGCCGACACTTGTCCTGGATCGTCCGGATCGTCGACGGCGCCGGGTGCACCTCCACCGCGACCTCGTCCAGCACGTCCACGTCTATGTGCTCGATCTCGACCGTGAGCACGTCCGCCTTGGCCGCGAGCTCGCGGATCTTGATCGGATCGGTGAACGAGCCGTCGATGTGCCCGAGATGGGCCGCCGTCGGCGCGAGGATCTGCTTTGCGGGCGCCTCGGCGCCGACGTCGAGAATCACCACTGGGACGTTTAGGAGCGATGCTGAGGCGGCCAGCATGCGGCCGAGCTGGCCGCCGCCTATTGGTAGTTCGTCATCATAAGAGCAAAAGATGATGAGGATGGCTCTGAATAAGCGATTTCTCGTCAGGTTCGCGATCCCGAGAGGGGAGAGATAAAAAAAAAGGCTTACTCCCACCTAAAATGCCGACCACTTTATGGTTCATTTGTACAACGCTACAGAGTCCGAGCTATCTGATGAGAGAGCCTGTTTTGAGCCGAGCTCTCCAGCATGTGATTAGATTAGCCCCGTACGCTCATGCTACTATTTCGTAGCTGGGGACGCTTTCAAGTTCTTTACACTGCCGCGTTCCACACCACCAGGCTCATGCTAGCGGCGCTGTGCTACACGATCGCCAGTGGAGATAAGGCGATAGAGCACTAGCACCGTAGCTCGCCCTCGCACATAAAAAATAAAAATAAAGAGTCACATTCCCTTTCCCCACTGACCGGCCTGGGCATCTATCTGCTGTCTCAAATTCCAGAAAGACAGTTTACACTGAGTGCTTTCAACACAGCGTTCGTAGTGGTTACGACAAGAGCAAGCGGTGTTACTTCTCCAAGTCAAGCCACCCGAATGACCTATGCTTGCCGAATCGAGACTGCACCTCGCTCGTCGCTGACAATTGCGTCTCAGAAGATTTGAAGAAAAGATAGATAAATTTCGAGGTCTGAGGTGTACCTTGGTCGTTACGGAACAATAGTATCAAGATAGAGACGGAAATGATGGCGACAGATACTGAGCTGGTGGAGAGATAACGGAGAGGGAGTCGCGTTTGCGATGGGTCATAAATGTGAAATGTGTATCATGAGTGCATCACTTGCGTGCGGCACGACGGACCAAACCTGCAAGGAGGAGTGTGCCCACTGCCGCAGCACCGCCTGCGATGGCCATGCCAATATATCCCTCTGTACGCAGCAGTCAGCCGGTTTGCGGAAAGGGGAAAGTTGGGCGACATACCCCGTTTGACGGCCTGGTCGATGAGAAGGTTAAGAGACTGCGCCTGCAAATTCGTTGGTTCCCGCTCCAGGAGACGAGCTGTGATGGGCCCCGTTTATCAGAGGGAAAAGTACACAAAAGATGGGTCTCTCACAGTTGAAGCTCTTTGCCTCGTCATAATTACCCATTTTGTAATGCCCCAATGCTAGGTAATACAAACACTCTCGCCTCCTCGTAGCTTCGGAGCGGTATATGTCTAAGGCAATCAATCGTGAGGACGAAGCAGAATTCCAGAATTGAAAACCGACTACCTGCGAGAAGTTGTACACCCTCTACTTGGTGTTCACGGATTGGGCTCTTTACAAGACCCCAAGCATAGTTGAATTTCGTTTGAGTCGTGACGTGGGTTTGAGCTACCTCCTTTTCGTATTGCGTGCGTAGAACCTGTACATGGATAGTAGTCCTTATCAGTCAACACCGGCTCGGAAGAATGACAAGAACGGACCTGAAGCTCATCATACGAGAGGGAGACTTCCGCATCAGCGGCATATGGAACCTCTGCGACCTTCATGTTGAATCGTCGTGTCGAGCGCACTCTCGAAGCTGCGCTTTGGCTGACTTTGATCTGTGGCAGTGACGGGTCCTCGGGGGCTTCCGGGTATGAGCTGCGGGTGTCCTGGGTCCGACTGCTCAACTCTCTTTCTCTTTCCTCTTCAACATGGCGGACGCAGGTCAGTAAACCATATTCCGACCCTCTGGTCAAAGCAGACTAATAATAAATTTCTACAGTTGACCCTTACGCTGGCGATAGAGGTGACTACCTTATTCTCCTTTTTTTCTTTAGCTCGACACAACCCACTTATGGTGCATTCCACCCGCACCAGCTAGCTAGCTTCGAGAATCCTTGTTCCCTTCGATTCATTACCAGTCGACCGGCGCACCTTCTACTAACAGACAGCTTTCCAGCACCGTGCTCACCTCTTTTCTTCTCTCCCTTTCACAGAGCGCTCTCACCATCATCACGGTGATTCGGAACGTCACCGCTCCTCTCGCCAAGACCATCGCGACCGCGACCGTGGTGATCGTGGGGACAGGGACAGAGAAAGGGACAGGGACCGTGGCAGGCGAGACAGAGACGACCGCGACCGTTTCTCTCACCGTGATCGGGAACGCTCAGACCGAGGAGACCGCGATCGCGATAGGGATCGTGAACGCGGTCGTTATCGCGAAGAAGTACGCCCGCCGCGCCACGAGGAGGAACGCCGACGGGAATACCCGCGTGAAGATGACCGACGCCGGCCATACGCCGGCCAGGATGAAGGAAGCCCCTCTCGCGGTGCCCGCCGCGGACGTGGCCGTGAGCGTAACGGTGGCTCGCCAGATCGTCGCTCACCCACACCCGTGGGCACGGTTCCGATCTCGCAACGCAAGCGCAAGGCCAGCGGTTGGGATGTCCATGCACCGGGCTATGAACAGTACTCGGCCATGCAGGCGAAACAAACCGGTGCGCCTCACCCTGTTTGGATGTTTGTCAACCGTTGCTAATATCCCAACCCAGGGCTGTTCAACCTTCCTGGAGCAAATCGCACCCAGATTCCACCTATTCTGGCTGTCCCCGGTCTTCCGCCGCCCATGCCTGTTCCCACATTTGGCATGGGTATGGCAGTGAACCCTAACCTGTCTCGTCAGTCTCGGCGCTTGTACATTGGAAGCATCACCCCGGAGATCAACGAACAAAACCTTGCCGACTTCTTCAACAATAAGATGACAGAGATGAAGATCGGTACCGGCGCGCCGGGAACCCAGTTCTTGCTGTGCAGTGCAATTATGAAAAGAGCTATGCGTTTGTCGAGGTACGTTGATGAATTTTGTGGCTTTCTCTTCCTGAGGCTTCGCAGTTCCGCAGCGCTGAGGATGCCACCGCTGCGATGGCCTTTGATGGGATCATGTTCCTTAACGGCCCACTCAAAATTCGCCGACCAAAAGATTACGGCGGAATGGAAATGTCTGGGCCCGCCAGCTTCCACGTGCCAGGGGTGGTCTCGACTAATGTGCCCGACTCGGCCAACAAAGTATTCGTCGGTGGCCTTCCATCGTACCTTAACGAAGAGCAGGTGATGGAATTGCTGAAGAGCTTCGGCGAGCTGAAGGCGTTCAATCTTGTGCGTGACAATGGAACTGGGCCGTCAAAGGTATGTGTGCATGTGAAATCGCGACTTCTAAACGACTGAGCTGTAATTCAGGGCTTCGCGTTCTTCGAATATGTCGATGCTGCCGTCACAGATGTCGCTATCGCCGCACTCAGTGGCATGACACTTGGAGATCGTCAGCTGGTCGTTCAGCGTGCATCAGTCGGCGCCAAAGCCGGCCAGCCCGGTTTCCCCGACTTGCCGTATGAACAGTTCCCAGAAATCCCTCGGCCGATCATGCCCGCTGGCGACGTGTCAGAAAGCGACGCGCGGGTACTTCTCATGCTCAACATGGTTACGCCTGATGACCTGATCGATGATGAGGACTACACGGAGATTGTGGACGACATTCGAACTGAGGTTTCGAAATACGGTGCCGTCGAGGACGTGCGCGTTCCGCGTCCGTCTCATGGAAGGGGACACCATCCAGGTGACCAGGCGAATGGGGTCGGGCGCGTTTACGTTAAGTTCGTGGACCCTTTGGGAGCTGCAGCGGGCATGAAAGCGCTTGCGGGTCGCTCGTTCGCAGGACGAAGCATTATCGCGACCTTGCTTGGGGAGGATAGTCAGACGTCGCCCCCACTCGGCGTGATCTTTGCGCCACAGCCGGACGCGCCGCCACCTCTTCCGTTGGAAGGATGATTGTGGGGAACCAAAAGAGAAAAAGAAAAAGAAAAGTACCTGCTTTTGCTCCAGTTCTTTTGCTCTGTACTTTTTTTTCTTTCCCTGTGTTTTCTTGCCAAGGCGTTGATATATGCTTTGTCGTCGAGTTGTTTGCTGGTGTGCATCTGGGATTTTTTTCCGAATTGCAAATCAATGAGATGTATTTATCGTATGGAGGTGTGCACAGGACTGCACAGGGTTGATATATGACGTGGTAACTGAAAGTAGGAAACCTTTCCCACGAAGGAGCTCCGTCCTGAAGATGGCAAATGCGTGTTCGCTTTCAAGCAGATACAGTATACGTAACCCGAAGGAAGCGTACCTTTATAATTCACTTGGCCTAGTGGTGCCATCTTGTTACCACCACACCCTCTAAGAAATTATTCATACGTACGTGCGCACTCATGTGGTTCTTTACAAGCCCACGGAACCCCTACCGCGAGACTATCGAGGCCAAACGCAGCCGTCGCGCGGATGCCCTCGGGCATGCCCCAGCCTTTTCGGCAGACAGACACCAAAAGTATCTCAACGCAACAGGTATTGCCTTTTTTTTTTTTTTTTCATTCTAGCGGCTCTATAGAGCGTTGATCGGCTGATGATTGGTTTTGGGGGACGCGCAGCATCACAGATTGTGGAGAATATAGAGGCTGGAACGTGGACCGCGTCGGGAGTGCTCGAAGCTTATGTTGCGCGCGCGGCGCAAGCGCAACAGGCGATGAATTGTCTCACTGAGGGTACGTGCGCCGTCCGTCCTCGTTATTCTCGTTCGTTCGGGGATCACTTTCCTGCGCACGTGACGAATACTTTGTAGTGTTCTTCGAGGAGGCCAAGGAGGAAGCTCTTAGGCTGGACGCGGAATTTGCTGCGACAGGGCGCTTGAAGGGACCGCTACATGGCGTGCCGATTAGCGCGAAGGACCAATGTATGTTCTTTTTTCCTCAGCCGTTTTTTTTTTCGGTCACGGGTACTGATGGGATGGAGAATACTGTAGTCGACGTGAAGGGATTCGACAGTACTATTGGGTACACACAGTGGGCCAACAAGCCAGCCGAGCACGATGCCGCCGTACGTTTTCCCAACCTCATGTCCCTGGACTTCTCCTCTCACACATCCCTTCTCCACCCACCTCTTTGCCCACCCGTGCGCCCGTATACGTACTATACGTACTGTATAGGTCGTCTCGAAGCTCCGCGCAGCAGGCGCCATAATCTTCGCCAAGACGAATGTCCCGCAAACGCTCCTCGCCTTCGAGAGCTCCAACCCTCTCTGGGGCCGCACGTGCAATCCGTGGTCGGCTGCGCACACCTCCGGCGGGTCGTCGGGCGGCGAGGGCGCGCTGCTTGCGGCGGACGGGGCGGCGCTTGGCGTCGGCTCGGATGTTGGCGGGAGTATACGCATTCCGTCGGGGTATTGTGGGATTTTGGTCTTAAGCCGGGACAGGGGCGCGTGCCGTATGCGGGCACCGTCGGTGAGTGCGTCGTGTACCTTGCATGGGAATCATCCGCAGCCGTTCGTGTGCTGTTGTTGTCCTTCCTCGTCTTTCTTTCTTTCTTTCTTTTGGTCGTCAGGTTGATTTCTTACTTGTTGAGCGCCCCCAGGTCCAAATCCCGGCTTTGAGGCCGTACGTGCCGTCGCGGGACCTATGGGTCGTTCGGTCGCGGACCTTGAGCGCATGGCGCGCGTTTTGTTTGGTGAGCGTGATGCCAGCAGGCAGGAATATTTCCCTGCTCCGGTCCCGTACCGAGATGTGACGCTCCCTAAAACGCTACGAATCGGGTATTATCTCAATGGTGCGTCATGTACTACCTTCATCATTCAATATTGATATGGAAATTTTCACAGATGGTGCGGTCAAGGGCTCTCCTGCTTGTCACAGGGCCGTCTTGGAAACAGTGGAGGCGCTTCGCAAGGAAGGACATGAATGCATCCAGATCGAACCCCCAGATTGTGCGTGTAGAGGCTCCCTCAAAACGTGATCATAGACTGAGTTTCTCGTTTCAGCCGCAGAGGCGCTGCGGCTCTTCACTGGATCACTTCTGCGGATGGGTACAGAAAGCTGACAGAACACCTCGGTCCCGACAAGAAGGTATGACCATCCACATGCTTTCACATGTGATGAATCGCACTCAGGCTGACCACTGCTTATACAGGAGTCGGCACTCTTTTGGTCACCCTGGGTCCCCGCCTTCCTGGTGAGTACTCTACACTCACATGGATCGCGCACCCCTAACCACCGTACACAGGCTTTATCCGTGCCTTTGCTGGCTGGGTAATCCGCAACTTCATCGGGGACCCCATATTCGCCTCATTCCTCGCACGCTCGCATCATAAATCCGTGCTCCAATATTACAACTGCGTTGCGGACAAGATTGCGTTCGAGCGGCAGACGCGCACGTCTCTCTGGGATGCTACCGAGCCAGAGAATCTTGCTCTCCACGCGGTGATCGCTCCCGTTCAGGCGATCCCAGCGTTGCCACATGGCGGGTGCGATCGCCTTGCACCGATCGCATGCGCGACTCTGATGTACAACATCGTGGACTCGCCTGTTGGCGTCGTCCAGTCACCCGCGTCGATGCGCGCGGACGGGCTCTCGGAGAGTGGCGCGCCACACCGGGAAACGGATCTAAAATCCTCGAGGGGGACCTTTATGGGCCTAAGGGTGCGTATAATGTGCAAGCGATGGAGGGACTTCCGGTGGGCGTGCAGGTTGTTGGTCAGCCGTGGGGGGAGGAGAAAGTGCTCGCTATCATGCATGTTATCGATGCTGCTCTCGGGCCACGCGGATTCGGCCCTGGGTCGTGGGGACCGAGTAAACTGGTGTAGGGGGCAGACATCCGACATAGACGACGAATGAATGATTGCTTTCATATGAGTCGCATATTGTAATGTTTAGTATTTACTAATACTTCCAGCGCGACGGTCTTCCTTGCGTTGATTCATCTCGGGGGAGGGGTTAGCGTGCGTGATGGGGGCAACGTGTATGAGGAAAGTAAATGGTGCGACGAACCCACGCTTTTTTGCAGTCACGGTAGGCCTGGAAGAAATCGAGACATTTGTCGCGGTCATAGTCGTGTCGGTTCAGGCAGTCCATGGATGCTTTGGATGCCTCTGCACATGGACTTTGATGGATCAAGCTTGAGTGGTGGAAAGAGGAGCAAGAGAGAAGGGGGAGGACGTACTCGGCAAACTGTGAGGTGACTGTCTTATTCTGAAAGAGTAAGGTATGGATACGGCATCGTGATATAGAAGAAGTGTTTAATCAACCTGGAAAGTCTCTTTGTAGTTCTTTGGGGAGAATGTTGGCACAGGAACGCCGTCAGACATCGTGGCGAGGTGCGTGTAGGGAAGAGGGTTCAGGTCCGCTCCCAGTCAGCGCTCATCGCCATGCCTTCTACAGGGTCGTCCACCATCCCCCTCTACGCTCTCCCATTCCTCAACACCCGGAATGCACACAACGACGAGATCCTCTCCGATCAGCCCTCAATAGGCCGTCGCATGCTTCCCGACGACGTCGACGAAGAAGAAGACGAGGAAGAGGCGGAAGGATTCGGAGAGGCTGACCCCGACGTGGACGCGGAGGAAGGTGACGGATACCCGCATCACCATTCCGGCGCTGCTATCGCCGCTGCTGTTCGTTCCCGTCGTGCGCGCGCTCGCGCCCGGAGAGGCGCGGCGGCCGCGTCTCGCCGTCGATGACGATCACACCTGCCTGGCGCCTGCACCTGTACAACCTGCTCGAGCGGCCCAACTCGTCCGCAGCGGCGGTGCTCGTACACGTGCTCGTCACGGTGGTGATCGTGTTCTCCGCGCTCGTCACGATCCTCGAGACCGTGCCTGGCGCGCTGCACTCGCTGCCCGGCGGGCTCTGGTTCGGCTTGGAGACGAGCCTCGTCGCGCTGTTTACGGTTGAGTATGTCGCGCGGTGCGCTGCGACGAGTTATTCTTGGTCTGGGTTGTTGGTTGGGTCGGCTGTGCGTCATCCTTTTTTTTTTGAGCTGCAGTGAAGATTGACTCTCTGACTTTTTGTTATCGATACCAGCTTTTTTGGTATCATGGATCTTCTGGCTATTCTTCCTTACTACATAGAGATCGCACTACAAAAGGACACAGTCAGTCTTTTTCTTCGAATCCGCCCATTTGTTATCTTATCAGATGCTCCTTGGCACACCCACAGTCTACGCTCTTTCGCTTTTCAATCCTGCGCACGTTTCGTTTGCTTCGCGTCTTCCGTCCGTTCCGTTATAACAGCACCCTTCTGCTGTGTGTTCCTTTTTTATTTGCTGTCTCTTTTGCCTGCTGATGTGAGGATCGCGTGAACTCAGTACGATCGAGGTCATGTACCTCTCTTTCCGACGCTCGCGGGACGCGCTCCTAGCACTCGGATTCTTTGTACTCATGGTCGTCATCGTATTTAGTACCCTTCTGTACGTGTACACCCTTTCCTCGTTATATTGCCTAGTCCCGTCTGAAATGTGTCAAGGTATTTTATAGAGCGCGGTACATGGGACGATACCCTCGAGGTTTTTATCAATTCGGATGGAGATCCATCCCAGTTTGCGGTTAGTCCCTGTGTACCCATGCCCTGTTTTATCATGTCCCTCTAACGGCGCACTGCTAGTCAATACCCGCCGCAGCGTGGTACGTAGTTCCTTCCCGTTCAGTCACCTTGCCTAAATGTCGTCTCCCTTCGCAGGTTTGTCATCGTCAGTAAGTGATTTTTTGGCCTTTGTGTTGATGGATAAGACTTGACTTGGACTCGCGCGCAAAGCAATCTCCACTGTTGGCTACGGCGAAATAACACCACGTTCGTTCCTCGGGCGCCTGGTCACCCTCCCTTTGCTCCTCTTCGGCTTGCTCCTTATCGCATTACCCTCCTTTGTCCTCGGGCGCGAATTCAGCATGGTATGGAACGAAATGACACACGGGCATACCCCGCGCACGCCATACACGCAATCTAGACATGCCTACACGCAGTCTCAGGTAGTAAGTTCGCCCCTCTTTCCTTAACACTACCGGCGCATTCTCGGATACCTAACTAAATCATTCCAATCTAGTTTCTCCAGAGCCCTACCCTTCTCAGGCGGCCGCGGGCCCATTCGCTTAGTGTGGACGATCCGTTTCACACGACGAATGTGGCGGCGGCGGCGTGTGAGCGCGACGAAGCACACCACCAGCTTGCGCAGTCGCATAGCGCTCTCGCGGCTCAGCTTGCAGAGCTTCGTGGGGCGGTGGACGCGCAGAGCACTTTGTTGAGGCGGATACTAGAGCGGGAAGCTGGGAGCGGGAGCTAGCGATTTAATTGATATCTTGGTTGATATAGTGTTTAGTTGTCTTAACTTGTCTACTGCTAGATCATATACTTGTAGCTATCGCGTGCTTGTCTCGCCATCCGTATTTAGACCCTTATTCTTCTCGTCGAGCAATCGAGGAGATGGAATACACCTATTATTGAAACTATATAGACGCTCACCGTGCGAGTCCCGCGGCGTGGCCGCGTGAGGTTAGGAATGACAAATGGGGAGGGGGAGAAGCCTCAAGTCTCAACACTGGAGGTTCAGCTTAGCGTCGAAGGACAAAAACAAAGGCGGCTGGGGATGAACAGGACGAGCTTTTAAGAGCACGCTGGTGCTTTGTAGAACAACGCCGACGAAAGAGGGTCATCGCGCAAAGTGAGAAGCAGGTCTTTATGTTTCATGCAGACTTATTAATAATTGGAGGTACGAGAGGAAAGTATGTACTATGAAAGTCTATGGTATCGAGAAATGAAGGAGAGGCGTGAGTTGAAGTTCGAAAAACGAAGCACGAGCCAAAAGCTAAGGAGCGTACTGTCCAGCTAAGGAATAGTAAGGGGTGAGGGGTCAGGAGTGTCGGGAATGGTTTCCAAGCGCGGAGGTGTCAGAAATGCCTTTGATGAGCACTCAAATGAGACTTGTCCACTGCAAGAGCGTAGCGGGCACGCTCACCAACATCGCGCTCTTTTCGCCTCTCTTCACCTCTTCTCCCGTCCCGCCAACCCCGTCTAACAGCCCATGACAATACCATCATCGTACGGGCCATCATGTTCCGAAGGGTTTCCCTGAAATATACTAGGCACGTCTCCGACAACGCAAAGCGTCGACGGGTTATCCTGGCCCGGACACGCGTCCCACGCGCCCGAGTCCTGGATGTGTACCTCACCGGCAGGGTGAACGTAGCCGAGAAACCTGCCGGGTATGATCGGGACCGGGTCCTTTTTGTTGTTGATGTGCGTCAGGCTGCCGCTGTGCGTCGCGTCGACGTAATCTGCGAAAGCGGCGTTGCCGACCCGCGGCATGCCGTAGCCTATCATGCTCACGCTCGTGCCCGACGGCAGGTGCAGCGTGAGGTAGACTGAGTCGAGCAGCGCGAGAGCCGCGCCAAGGGAGTGGCCCGTGACGACGACGGATGACGCGCTGTGCTGTTTGAGAAGGACGAGCACCGCCGCGAGGATCGTCTCGGCCGTCCTTTAGTATTGTAAGAATGTGGATGAAACAGGTCAGGGAAATCGTCAAGTCAGCAATCCCCACTTCTCAAGAAAATGAACAAAGTTCTGGTTGCTCACATTGCTTGCTCATTCGCGAATCCCTGGTGCACCTGGATCGAAGACGATAAACCAGGGAAGAGCGTCGAGTCCAAAGAACCGAGGAACAAGTCGCCATCGGTCAGATCTACGAGACTGAGAGCGGAGTCCGTCAGGCCAGCCGGAATGTGCAACTTGGAACGGTTAGAAGCGTCTCATACTCACATGTGTGTTGGATCCGTACCCTGGTGGGCGACGATGACCGAGCTCAAGGAGGGATCCCACCCAACGTACCCTGTTCCGTCCACCTGTTAGCCCTTGAGTTGCAAATGACAATCAAAAATGCAAAGTTCTATACAGTACTGGACAGCGTCCCCGTTACCGCCCGACGCGTAAGGTTGAAAGGTAGGGTTACCCATGCACTTATCTGGGGTGGTTGTGAAAATCAATTCGGATGCCAGAAAGGTATAGAACGACCCAAGCACAGACCTCCGCACGACCAGGACAAAGTCAGTGAGGGTTCACAGTAGGCCGCCGCCGCATAGAATGTGTATGGTTTGTATGACTCGATTTCTGCTGATGATAGCGTCGTTATGGCCTGCCGATTGGTGACCACGGCCGCACGTGCGAGCCCAAAGATTGCGAGCAGAGCAAGGGCGCGGGATAGCATAGCAAACAAGCAACCTCCCAGAATTCTGGGGAATTGCGACGGGCACCATTAACCTTTATAGCAGGGATCTCGGCACACCTGAAGAGATCATCATAACATTAACCTAGCTATGCGCAAGTATTCCTAGGATCCGATGAGTCTCCGAGGACAGAGAATAATTTGAAGCACATTGCGCATGCCAGTGATTGGCCAGTGATGAACAGTAGTCAACGTAGGTATATTGCTCATGCAGCCTGCCGAGGCTTCATAATGCCATTAGTCAAGTAACTGGGGGATCAGTGACGTGATAATCATAAGAAGGGAAAGCTCATATATTGTCTCTGAGCTCGGTGGCAACCAAAGCAAGCATTATCCGACAACGAGGCGATCTACGAGTTACTGTAGTATGCTCCTGCGGCTCCGAGTGGTTCAACCTAGAATTCTACATGGAAACAGAAAGCTGAGCGCGTAAGCCTCCGTCGGAGAAGTAAGCGGAGAGTAACTTAATTACTGTAAGAGTCTGACATTCCGTGGACCTATTTCTGTCGCAGACTTCGGTTCAGTTCGAATTTTCTGAGCAAATCTGTAGAACCGAGAATTGGACTTTTGGTTCAACCAAGGGGTTGCTTGAACTTGAACCAGAACCGTCGGTTCACGTTCAAAACAAGGTTCAAAGCTTGTTCGAAAGCTTGTTCGAAAGGAAGGGTTCAGTTCCAGTTCTGGCAAGTTTGAACCGAGATCCAATAGGCATGCATGGCTCTCGAGGTTCAGCATGATTGGTTTCCTCATTAGCACTGATTTGTAAATATCGCAATTCTGGTCCTACGCGCTCGTGCCACGCTTCCGAGTCGGCCCAGAATAGTGAGTGCCGAGCGGTGGCCAAGGCGTTGTACATCGACGTGCGTCAAGTGTTTGCGTACCCGACATATACCGGAATAGTCCGTCAGGCGCCGAGCTCGGTGACATGTGGAGAACTCTGGAGATGTCTTATTGTAGGCTCGGTAGGCGATAAGAAACGGCTCAGGGCGCAGTCGATTATCTAACGCATGCAGTGGCACGTGTTGAACTACACGTGATTTCACAACTTCGCCGCTCCCCTCAATAGCGGTATTACAGATTGGCAGAAACGGTCGTTTCGAGGTGCCGTTTCGATGGCCGTTTCGTTCGTTTTTTGATCTTATAATTTCAAACCCGTCGAATTCTTGAAACGAGCAAGGGTGGCAAATGGCAAGCGACGACATGTCAGTTGGATCTCAACTGAACTTGAAAGTATATGTCACCACTACGCATGACGATGGGTCCGACCTGTCTACACGACTATTCACGATGGCCTCGTTGACACACATTTCCGTAGCAATGAACATCGTACGCATCTGAGTTTATCTTATTATCTGAAGATTTACAATTATCTAAAAATGAAAGAAAACAAACTTGAAGCAGGGGAGGGCCCAGGTGCGGCATGAAAGACAAATGTGAGACTTGTGGCGAGAGAGGAGGGAGGTTTTAAAGCCCATATAACCCCGGTCCCCGTTGCATGCGCTCCATTGACGACGACGACCAAACGTGCATTTCCACTAGGGAAGACCTCATGCATGGCATCAAGAATCACACAGAGCGGAGCAACCACGTCATACACACCGTACACACTCTTAATAGCGACAAGAAAACTGCTCCTTGGCCTGCCCCCCACTCGTCCCAGAGACGCTGGAGTACAGCATGTGTGATGGTGTGTCGCACCGTACCATCATGCACCGAGGCGTGGGATATCCTTGCTGTAGAGCGGGGCATCTCCAGACTGCGCACACGCATGAGGGAGCCTACTGGGAGCAGAAAACCCGTGCAAGGCGGGCTTCGAGGGCTGCGTGGGCATGGTTGTGTACGAGGTAACCACCTGAGCCAAGAATTGCTGGTGTTGAGTGCTGCCTCCAAAGCCAGATGAATTACGGTAGGCTTGCATTGGCCCGGGCACGTTGAACATTACGGGCAGGGTGCAAGGTATGTACTGCTGTCGTCCGTTCTGGTGTTGCATTTGAAGCTGAGGGGGTAGGAGAATTGTGGCGGAGCTTGAAATTCCGTTGAATGCCAGTACTTTTGGCAGACATTCTACTAAACCTTGACGAAAACATCACTGAGGACAGCCTGGAGAATTTTCCTCTTGCGGAGTATGCTGCAGAGTATTGGGTGGGTCATTCACGGTTTGAAGATGTGTCGTCCGAGGTGCAAGATGGGATGAAACGTCTATTTGACCCAAGCGAAAGCCACCTTTCCGCCTGGGTCCACGTATACGATCCTGAAGATTCTCTGCGTCGAATTTGGATTTCTGAACGCCCTGTAAGGGTCAGGGCAACGGCCTTGCATTATGCTGCCTTCTGTGGCATTCACGACATTGCAGCGTTCCTGATCGTCGAGAAATCACAGGACGTAAACGCTTGGGGCTTCGCCAAAAAAGAAACACCGTTGCATGTAGCATTGCGCTGCGGACATGCGGATGTCGCTCAGCTGCTCCTTGAGCATGGCGCGGATGCAGACGAGCGGGATGACAAAGAATGCACACCATTACTTCGAGCGTCACAATATGGACATGCGAGAGTCGCTCGGGTCCTTGTCGAACTTGGCGTGAATACGGAAGCCCGGGACGAGGATGGCTGGAGCCCATTGGAGCGGGCGTCGAATGAGGGGCATGTAGATGTTGCTCAGGTCCTTCTGGAGCATGGCGCAAATGTGGAAGCCCAGGACAGCTATAACCGTTCTCCATTAAATTTTGCGCAAGGGAAAGAGGTTACTCGGGTTCTCCTCAAGCACGGTGCAGATGCGAACGCCGTGGATAGCTACGGTCAGCTCCCGTTGCATAAGGCATCGGAAAACGGAACTGTGGGAACTGTTCGGGCCCTTCTCGAGTATGGTGTGGATGCGAACGCCCGAGATGCCAACAACGCGACTCCGTTACATCTGGCATCCCGTCGGGGACATACAGACGTTGCAAGGTTGCTGCTCTGGTGCGGCTCTGATATTCATGCGCGGGATCACAAGGGTCGAACCCCATTCATGAAGGCGACAGAATACTATGAACGCTACGATGGCGACGAGATGCACTTACTACTGTTAGATTACGGAGCGGAGGATCATAGGAAGCGATAACGGCGGACGGCCGCCGGACTCAGAGTCGGGGACCTTGTCGGGGCAGAAAACAATTGTCATGATCGATATGCATGATCTTCAATTGGATGTTATACATAAATATACATAGGACTGACAGTCTAATGAATCGCAGAGGTTAGCATGCATCATACGTCTCATGCTAGTCACCCACATATCGCGCGTCGGCCCGGGTGAGCCGCGAAAATGGGTGTCTCGTCGATTCTGTGTCTGTCACCGCCACATTGCCATCGATAAATACCATTATATAAAAGCACAGAATAATTTCACCGATTTCCTTCATAATCCCTCTGCGTTCTCTTCTCGCCTTTGAATCTCTCGATCATGTCCTCCAGCACTAGCCCTACATCCACGGCCCAGACAGGCATACCCCTGCAAACGCGGCTTGCGAATATCCCAGCGCAAGTTGTTCAAAAAGCGTGTGAATGTCTTGCGAAGACCATTAACCCTGAAGAAGACGACGATCAGATTCAGGAATCTCTGGACCATGTCCGGCATTTCGTCCAAAGCGCTCTCAAGCATGATCCGAATCTGAAGAGACATCTGGCAGATGAGAGCAAATTTCTTGAAAATGTCAAGAATCGTCCCGGAGGAGAGCAAGGTTTCATCAAGTCACTGAGAGATATGGCCAAAGATAACTCTTGGGAGCGTTTATTCGAGGATGGTGCGTCATTCTTTTCCTTGACTCTAACTACTCTCATTATTCTCTATCTAGACGTCTTTATCACGTTGAAGGAAGATTCTGGGACCCCCCGGAATTGATAAGAGGTGCGCGCCCATATCAAATCCTCTATATTTCATTCATCGTTTCTGCAGCCACCGAACGCGCGTGGAGTTACACCTTTCGAGGCAATGCTCAACTTGTCCTTCTTGAGACCATCTCCGATCTCCTCAACAGGAACAGATCTCCTTATGCAAGACTGACCAGCATCGTAAACTCGTCTGGAACCGGAAAGTCTCGCATGGTGGATGAACTTGGGGTAGCCATCATAACCGTACCAATGTGTCTGCGTCCACATGGAACCCAAGGTTTTATGTTCCGCTCATTATTTTTGGCGTGCTTATAATATGGTTTTAATAGGGTTTCCTCCTCCCGATATTGATCTACGTGAATGGCTTGTTCCTAGTGGTTCTGTTTCAAGCGATCAATCTGCTGCTCAGAGGAGATTACACGGATTCGTGTATTCTCTCTTAACTGTCACACGCACTGCACTGGAGACTATTGTGATGGAGAATAATGGTAGTTATGCTCAGGCTGTGGCTGCTTCCCGAATTAGGTGCTAATGGCATTGCAGACGTCCCACAGCTACCTAATCTTGATAAATCGGACGTCGAAAATATGTCCAAGAACGACCGGGAGGTGCATGGGTCATACGTCGAAGCTCGCCAGGCGTGGCTGGCAAAAACGTTCCGCGAACTCATGACTACTGGTCAATCATTCAATATTTCGAATGCATATCGCAACACATTTTACAAGAATGTCACTGACTTGGCAGACGAGGTGAATCTCCTCACCTTTATCTTTTTTTTTTCTTTCAGAAAATGACGATTTATTTCGGGGTTTATGCGAAACAGCGAAGTCGTCACCGGGAAGAGGGTAGCCCTAGTCGGTATCGATCTGAAGTCGGGGGGTAGAGGAGGCAGGGGAATTACTCTGTCGTTTCGTAGACCCGCACGGCCTGCTGGATTCGGCCAAAGGGCCACGACGCCCACTCGTCATCCTCGCTTTCGACGAGGCTCACTCCCTCACCGATAACCCGTCAAACACTGTTTGGAATTTCTTCTGGGAATTGCGTCGCGTTCTTCGACAGATCCACGATCTCGCTATCTTTTCGCTCTTTCTCTCGACAGCGGGAAGGTTCCACCTGTTCTCCCCTGATATTCATTCGGACCCTTTGAATCGTGTCAGAGATTCCAGCTCCCGTCCGCTCGACCCAATTTCGGAGATCAGTTTTGACGACCTTGCGTACCTTGCGCTGAATAATACCGTCACCTTGGATCGAGTGGTACAAACCGACTGGATTTCGCATCTCGGTCGCCCATTGTATGTCCATTCGTCATCGGTTTAGAGAGCATCTTACTTCCCGCCTTGCGTAGATTTGGGTCTCGATGGGATGCCATGGTGCACGATCCAAGTTCGGAGCGTAACAACCCGATCATAGACTTTGCGAAGCAGAAGCTGCTGGACGGAAAGACTGACCTTGACATGGAAAATCGGAGTGGGACTCTTGCCTGCCTCTCCGTACGGTTCGCTCTCGAGTTTAATGTCGACGGAACGGCTCGAGACGTAGCCTGCGCACAAGTCGAACGCCACATGCGAATTTGCGTCGCAGCGACTACAGGATTCGAGAAGTTGGTCACCGTTGCCGGGTCAGAGCCGCTTCTGGCTGAGGCTGCCTATGATCTTATGAAGAGAACGCAGACAAATGCGGTGCGCTACTTGGCAGACCATTCGGATCTACAATGCGTCGATCGTGGGCGGCGTGGTGAACTGCTAGCGGCGTTACTCATCATGCAAGCGCACGACGAGGCAAGGGGGCAGTCATCAGGCAGAAGATGGGTTTCTGTTGCCAATTTCATGAAAGGCTTACTTCCGACGTCTAAGCACGACGAGATTCTGAAATGTCGGCCGACGTTTTGGCGCGAGGGAGAGGACCAGGCATTCGAGGAGACATTCAAGGACTACGGGATGTGGTTCAACCACGTGATCAAAATCGAGGACGGCGAGATGTTCTCAGTCGAGCATCTGTGGAAATTTGTGACGCGTGGGGCGATGATATTGTGCTCGAATAGTCAAAAGGGCATCGACATCGTTTTGCCCGTTTGTCACACGAAACAGAACCTTTCCCAGGACTCAACGACGGCGATACTGATCCAGGTGAAGAATGCAAAAGATTTCGGGAAGGACCCGAGTTCGACGTTGTTTGACGCGTTAGATCCTATCAATTTGGGCGTATTCCCGGTCGCCAAAGAGGGACCTTTGACCAAGCGTCTGCCGAAGCCGAAGCCGGTGATCCGGCTCGTATTTGCGCTCGCTTCTCCCGAGGCTAGCGTAGTCTTTCGGAAAGGGGCCACGCGTAAGAATCATCCAGATGCGTTCACCGCGTTCGATATCTGGCTTGCGGGACTGTCGGCAGACACGTTCAAGCAGGTTGGTTTAGATTTGGACCCGTATCGAACCCTCCTGGATCGATCGCTTCGGCCTCACGACGCATTCGAATTGATGGATGACCCACTTGTAGTGGACGCGACGAAGATGTTGAGGGGGTCTCGGAGGCGGAGGGTGGCGCCATTGACGTTGCCCCTTCGTGATCATGGATCAATCCACGTGGAGGAGACTGGGGCCTCGGCAGCAGATTGAATTTTGGGTGGCAATTGTGAGGTTTCATGCGGCCTAAATGGAAGTACTTTTAGGATGTTCTCATTCTCTGTGATATATTCTCTAGATACCGTGACCTACTAGTAACCACTAACCAACTTGTGTCAACAAACCATATCCAACTCTTGTAACCGTGCACGGGTGCCTCTGAACTCGCTTATCAATATCAGCCGGTTTATTCTTCTGAAGTACAGAGTATCCGAGTCTGTCGCTAAGAGGAGGTCAATAGTTGGAGGTCCATGCAACGACGACGGTAAGTAGACGTCTAAAAGATGTGTCGGATGCGTGTGGTTAGTCAGTGAGTATGAGACGCACGCCATCAATATGCATCAATCATGATCAGGATTGAGGCCCATACAACTTCTAAACTTCGGCTGGCCGGAACATGTGGGGAACGTATGCACGATTCTCATCCTTGGGAGGTTCCCGAGATATGGCATTACGGAATGCGCGCAGTGATAGTAGAGCTAGACATGGATTGCATGGCCCCAACGTGCCGTCTTTGCCCTGCCGAGCATTTCCGTTGCACGGGTTCTTTCCAATAGCATGAACGGACTTTCCCATTCGATCGATTGACCAAATGTGCGTCTGTACTTGCTTCTGACGCACAATATCTTTCTTTTCTTTAGAAAGGTTCTTGAAGGCGACAGAGAATAGATCCATGGCAATGTCATGGATGTCTTTGCCACCCGCGCTATTGACAGAAGTACGCTTGAAGTACTGAGCGATTCGTGGGTCGTCTTTCTCAGTGAGGCCTATACAAGGGAGTGGAACGTGCACCGCTGATGGGCTGGGAGTTGAGGGAATAGACAGGGGAGACTCGGAAGCTAGTGCCTTCATCGGCCGCACAATAATACCATAGTTATTGAGCGTCTTCATTCCTCCGGCTTCGGTTGAATATGAACATGAATTAATATATGTCTTGAAACGCTCGACAATGTAGGGGACAGCCATGAGAATCCACGATCCACATCGAGAATGTTTTGCTGAGCGTGCAAGGGTGGGATCTGTCTCAGAAACCTCAAAATGAGGATCTAGTCGCGCAAGCTTGCTTTTGAAAGCCTCCCACCGCTTGGGATTTCGAACAAAAGTACCATCTCGAATCTGTTCAAGTAACCTTCGCTTTGAAGCTGCCTGTTTGCTCGTACCCATCAGTGTGCTTGTCTTAGTCCGATTACACCGCATCTCGCTGTCAGGGCGTGGATATGCAAGTGTGCGAGGCCGTTTTGCCCTATGAGGGGTGCCTGGGGCGGGCAACCGAACACTATGGAAAGAGGAGTGTGTTACAAGAAGTACCTGATCGCAATCGGATATATTATCGGACTCTGAGTCGATTGTGGTTGGCAGCGTGTTGATGATGTCATGTGTGACCTGCGATGGGGAGGGATTCGAGCAGGGATAGACAAATCATTTACTTCCAGAGGACAACAATCTTCCGAGAGACAATGCTGCTTTCTTGAATCTCGTCTTATGCAACCATCCCATCAGCAATCGCTGCTCCTCCGGGTCCACTTAGCCTCCCGGACATCATCTAAGGGGTGGTGGGATTGAAATCAAGATTACTCAACATCCTGGCTGTTCCTAAAATCGTCCCACATGAGCACATGAGGTAGCTCAGATGTCTTGTCAACCTTCATCAAGTCTGCTCTGCAGCACCGTCTCCAACAATGACTTGTAAACACACATCGTCGCGTCCCTATCATTGCTGTTGCTCGCACATCTGGGTATATAGGCTTGCCCTTGCCTGCTGGTTTTACGCGCAGCGCTCACGCAGCTTGCTGACATCCGTCTTTGTGAAGTATCCAACCCGGACGCCACGGGCAACGATGAGAGGCGGGTGTGTAGGTAGAATGCAGGGTTCGCGAGTTCGAATGAGAGTCAGTTTGCAGCATCGGGGAGCAACCGATATCACTTGTCACGTTGACGAACGTTGGCGCCTGAGATCTCTTGTAATACGCTTGTGCTCTCACTGTCTTCATAGACCTGTCAGTCTCGGCCACAGGGACGTGCGTGCGGCCCTTGTCGAGGTCAAGAGGTCACGCGTGCGGTTAACGTAGCTTGCGCAACACAGCGGCAAGGACACTCACGCGATGGACCGCGAGCTGCAGTGCGTACAGTTGGGAGCCGCACGGGAAAGCTTCTAGTCACGCACATTAAAAGTTGGGTAGCGTTCCACAAAACTGGACAAGCAAGTCGCCGACTCGCCGACTACACCGCTCGAAGTATGCAGGCGCAGGTATCAGCCTATCAGGGGACGGATGGGTGCGAGATGTTGAAGTTCGGTCGATGTAAGTATCCCATGAACAGCTTCGATGGTAGGCACTTGTATGGAAATGGTCCCTGGATGAGAACCATTTGCACAGCGGGGAGACGTGAGAGGAGGAGCAGCCTCAGGAGCGATGGTTGATGAAACGGTTGAATGAGAGGGTTTTCAAAAAGCAAGGTTCGTCTCGGAAGATCGTTGTCCTCGAGAGGTACTAGTGAGGTACTCAGATGAGTAGATGAGAGCGTGGGAGACGGGCATCGCTTGAGATCTGTCGCGGCTCGGGTTAGGTGCAACACGGGTGTCTCATCGATTCCGTGTCACCGCCACATTGCCATCGATGAATCCCGCTCGACCTACCATTATGTATAAAAGCACGGTATAGTCAGAATCCCACTGCGTTCTCTTCTCGCCTTTTAATCGATCATGTCCTCCAGCACTAGCCCTACATCCACGGCCCAGACAGGCACACCCCTGCAAACGCGGCTTGCGAATATCCCAGCGCAAGTTGTTCAAAAAGCGTGTGAATATCTTGCGAAGATCATTCGCCCTGAATACGACGACGATCAGATTCGGGAATCCCTGGACATTGTCCGGTTTATCGTCCAAAGCGCTCTCAAGCATGATCCGAAACTGAAGAGACATCTGGCAGATGAGAGCAAATTTCTTGAAAATGTCAAGAATCGTCCCGGAGGAGAGCAAGGTTTTATCAAGTCACTGAGAGATATGGCCAAAGATAACTCTTGGGAGCGTTTATTCGAGGACGGTACGTCATTCTTTTCCTTGGCTCTAACTACTCTCATTATTCTCTATCTAGACGTCTTTATCACGTTGAAGGAAGATTCTGGGACCCCCCCGGAATTAATAAGAGGTGCGTGGCAATATCAAATCCTCTATATTTCATTCATCGTCTCTGCAGCCACCGAACGCGCGTGGAGTTACACCTTTCGAGGCAATGCTCAACTTGTCCTTCTTGAGACCATCTCCGATCTCCTCAACAGAAACAGATCTCCTTATGCAAGACTGACCAGCATCGTAAACTCGTCTGGAACCGGAAAGTCTCGCATGGTGGATGAACTTGGGGTAGCCATCATAACCGTACCAATGTGTCTGCGTCCACATGGAACCCAAGGTTTTATGTTCCGCTCATTATTTTTGGCGTGCTTATAATATGGTTTTAATAGGGTTTCCTCCTCCCGATATTGATCTACGTGAATGGCTTGTTCCTAGTGGTTCTGTTTCAAGCGATCAATCTGCTGCTCAGAGGAGATTACACGGATTCGTGTATTCTCTCTTAACTGTCACACGCACTGCACTGGAGATTATTGTGATGGAGAATAATGGTAGTTATCCTCAGGCTGTGGCTGCTTCCCGAATTAGGTGCTAATGGCATTGCAGACGTCCCACAGCTACCTAATCTTGATAAATCGGACGTCGAAAATATGTCCAAGAACGACCGGGAGGTGCATGGGTCATCCGTCAAAGCTCGCCAGGCGTGGCTGGCAAAAACGTTCCGCGAACTCATGACTACTGGTCAATCATTCAATATTTCGAATACATATCGCAACACATTTTACAAGAACGTCACTGACTTGGCAGACGAGGTGAATTTCCTCACCTTCCTCTTCTTTTTTTTTTGAGAAAATGACGATTTATTTCGGAGTTTATACGAAACAGCGAAGTCGTCACCGGGAAAAGGGACGGTAGCCCTAGTCGGTATCGATCTGAAGCCGGGGGGGTAGAGGAGGCAGGGGCATTGCTCTGTCGTTTCGTAGACCCGCACGGCCTGCTAGATTCGGCCCAAGGGCCACGACGCCCACTCATCATCCTCGCTTTCGACGAGGCTCATTCCCTCACCGATAACCCGTCAAACACTGTTTGGAAATTCTTCTGGGAATTGCGTCGCGTTCTTCGACAGATCCACGATCTCGCTATTTTTTCGCTCTTTCTCTCGACGGCGGGAAGGTTCCACCTGTTCTCCCCTGAAATTCGTTCGGACCCTTCGAATCGTGTCAGAGATTCCAGCTCCCGTCCGCTCGACCCAATTTCGGAGATCAGTTTTGACGACCTTGCGTACCTTGCGCTGAATAATACCGTCACCTTGGATCGAGTGGTACAAACCGACTGGATTTCGCATCTCGGTCGCCCATTGTATGTCCATTCGTCATCGGTTTAGAGAGCATCTTACTTCCCACCTTGCGTAGATTTGGGTCTCGATGGGATGCCATGGTGCACGATCCAAGTTCGGAGCGTAACAACCCGATCATAGACTTTGCGAAGCAGAAGCTGCTGGACGGAAAGACTGACCTTAACATTGAAAATCGGACTGGGCCGCGGATTCTTGCCTGCCTCTCCGTACGGTTCGCTCTCGAGTTTAATGTCGACGGAACGGCTCGAGACGTAGCCTGCGCACAAGTTGAGCGCCACATGCGAATTTGCGTCGCAGCGACTACAGGATTCGAGAAGTTGGTCACCGTTGCTGGGTCAGAGCCGCTTCTAGCTGAGGCTGCCTACGATCTTATGAAGAGAACGCAGACAAATGCGGTGCGCTACTTGGCAGACCATTCGGATCTACACTGCGTCGATCGTGGGCGGCGTGGTGAACTGGTTGCGGCGTTACTCATCATGCAAGCGCACGACGAGGCAAGGGGGCAGTCATCAGGCAGAAGATGGGTTTCTGTTGCCAACTTCATGAAAGCCCTACTGCCGACGTCTAAGCACGACGAGCTTCTGAAATGTCGGCCGACGTTTTGGCGCGAGGGAGAGGACCAGGCATTCGAGGAGACATTCAAGGACTACGGGATGTGGTTCAACCACGTGATCAAAATCGAGGACGGCGAGATGTTCTCAGTCGAGCATCTGTGGAAATTCGTGACGCGTGGGCGATGATATTGTGCTCGAATAATCAAAAGGGCATCGACATCGTTTTGCCCGTTTGTCACACGAAACAGAACCTTTCCCAGGACTCAACGACGGCGATACTGATCCAGGTAAAGAATGCGGAACAGTTTAAGAAGAACATACATGAGCCGTTATTTGACGCGATGAGCCCTTTCGACTTGGGCGTATTCCCAGAAGAAGGGTCTCCGGCCACCGTGACACCGAAGCCGGTGATCCGGCTCGTGTTTGCGCTCGCTTCTCCTAAGGCTAACGTAGTCTTTCGGAAAGGGGCCACGCGTAAGAATCATCCAGATGCGTTCACCGCGTTCGATATCTGGCTTGCGGGACTGTCGGCAGACACGTTCAAGCAGGTTGGTTTAGATTTGGACCCGTATCGAACCCTCCTGGATCGATCGCTTCGGCCTCACGACGCATTCGAATTGATGGATGACCCACTTGTAGTGGACGCGACGAAGATGTTGAGGGGGTCTCGGAGGCGGAGGGTGGCGCCATTGACGTTGCCCCTTCGTGATCATGGATCAATCCACGTGGAAGAGACTGGAGCGTCTGCAGCAGATTGAATTTTGGGTGGCAATTGTGAGGTTTCATGCGGCCTAAATGGAAGTACTTTTAGGATGTTTTCATTCTCTGTGACGTATTCTCTAGATACCGTGACCTATCCAACTTGTATCTACAAATCATATCCAACTCTTGTAACCGTGCACGCGTGCCTCTGAAGTCACATACAGTATCAATATGAGTCGATTTCTACCTGTGAAGTACAGAGTATCCGAGTTCGTAACTAACAATAGTTGGAGGTCCACGCAACGACGACGGGCAGTCACTTCGAAGTCTCACTGTAAGTAGACGTCAGGATGCGTGCAGTTAGTCAGTGCTAGTGAGTATAAGACGCATTCCATCAATCGTTGAGGCCCATGCAACTTCCCAACTTCGGCTGGCCGGAACGTGTGGGGGACGTATGTACGATTCTAATCCTTGGGAGGTTCCCGAGATATGGCATTACGGAACGCGCGCAGTGACAGTAGAGCTAGACTTGGATTGCATGGCCCCTGGTACGTTGGCGCCCAATCGACGGGTCACTCATGTTGGGCCACTCATAGATGGCAATCAGCGTTTTACAACAATCTTGTCCGCTTTGATACTTTGGCTACTGTGCCCTTAATCTTACAATCATGACCTCCAGCACTAGCCCTGAACAAACGCGACAGCGTGGCCGGGATGACGATCGTCTAGACTCTAGATGTACATCCACGACCCAGAGTGGTCCCCGCAAACGCGGCTTCCGATTTCCTGACTTCCCATATTTATACGAAGAAACGCTTTTCATTATAAGGCGGATTGTGGAGTATACCAAGCCGCCAAGCGAGACCCGTCCAAAACTTTGGCAAAAAGGTAATTCCTTAATCGTCTATGAATAGGACCTACGAAGGTAACCGCAATACATCGGGTGATCAAATAAGCATTACAGTTCAGTAATCATCACCAACAGTGAGCAACGGATTCAAAAAAAATTGTGGGTGGGACGATAGCAAAGAAAGTATGGCCGGGCCTACCGCCGAGGGACAGACAGGATACGAAAGCGATTAGAACAAAACGCGGCGCGGGAGGATAATGGAAAGCGAGGAGAAACGCGAGGTTAAAGAGGAGATCAACCCAGACGAAGAAACCGCGAAAAGGGACATTCACGACCGAATCAACTGCCCCCACCATTGAAGGAGGGTCGCACAGAGTGGGAGCTTTCGGTTAGTCGTGGTGGTGACAAGCGCCGCAACGACGTCGGAGGAGGTAGGTGTGGGTACTGATTCACGAGAGAAGAGAACCCCTGTGGGTCCGTAATAGAACGCCGATGGGCAAAAGGGACGGGCGTTTGTGCAGGAGAGGGGTCGCGCGCTTGCTGTGAGGTGTAGTGTAGGCTCGGAGAGTGCTGTGAGATGTGAGTGTTTTCGAGTCCAGAATACGAGGGCTGAGAATAGGGGAAGCGCTGTTGGTCCTCCCTCGGATCGCGCACAGGATAGCAGCTGCCATATTCTCCGAGAGGGCGGTCGGCACTGTGGGCAAAGTTTTGTGTGCCTTGCACGGTAGGAATGTACATGGTGCCTGGGAGGGTGGTGCGGGATGACGACTGGGCAGGACCGGAGTAGGAAAACTGCGAGGGATTTTTCGAATGCGGCGTTACACCGGATAGAAAATAGGCTGTGGAGGGCGAGGAGGCGGGCGGGCCCGTTGATCGGTTCTGTTCCTCTCCCATGATCATCCCTTGATCCCACGAACCGCCCTCAAGGCTGTGAACAGCATCAGGCGACGGGCGCACCGTGGCAGTGATGGTGGAGGGGGAGAGAGATTGCGCCCTGCTGGACGTGGGGGAATCGGCGGAGGAGCCTCCGCTGCTGACGGCGTCGAGGGCGTCAGACTGGGACGGACGGGGGGCGGATGCGGAGGGTGTTTTGGGCTTGTCCTTACCAGTGGGACCCTTGCCGAGAGGAGGCCTATTTTCAGGGGGGAGGTTCAAGGCGGCGCGGAGATTACCATTTTCTTCCTCGAGCTCCGCGACGCGTTGCTCGAGGGCCTGTTGGAGAAGGAGCGTGAACGGGGAAAGATGTTTGAAATAAGGAGGGATACGGACATCGAGATGAGCGGCACGACGGGCCCGGAAGGTAAGGTTAGGGGACAACCCATCATTGCCTTTTTTGTCTGCGTGTGTTTTCGAAGATTTGTGAGTGACAGCCTGGATGGACGAGGGAGTGCCGACGGTTGGCGGGCTTTTTCTTGCCAAAATTAACGAGGGCGGGTCTATTCGCAGGAGGAAGGTTAAGGGCAGCACGGTGATTTTTATTTTCCTCCTCCAACTCTGCGACGCGTTGCTCGAGATCACCAAGGTGAGCAGTACGGCGGGCCCGGAAGGCCCTCTGGACGTCTCTAGCACGGTTAGGGGGCAAGTTGTCGTTGCGTTTTTCGTCCCCTTTTCGAAGACATGGTGGAGGGACCGGAGGGAAAGTGGATGCGGAGGGAAATGAACAGGGAGCAGAGCAGCGTGCCATGCTATATACCCGTAACATGTCCAGAACTCATAAAAGTTTCTGATGGAACATCTGATAGTATTCATTCATGTCTGTCACAGTCCGCGCGTGAATGTTGATGAGTCCTTGCGAGGTCGATTGTGGACCTGCGCATTTGGGGTCGCGAGCGTCTCCGCTCCGACTCCCGCCTCCTTGGGTTCGCTTCTGATCTTTGTTTCACGGGCCGCCCGTCGCACCAGTGGAGAAGGGATACCCTGAAAAGCCACCAGCCTGTGACCAGGATCCACCCTATGGAACCTTCCTCCCCTCCTCTCCCCGAGCTGAGCTAACCGACGTACTTTCTCGCCCATGAGCACCTCTCCTCGCAGATGGGGCGGCGGGTATCCTTGGCTGTTCTCTGAACGTCCCTACGACGCGCTTCCGAGAGGGCACGGACAGTACGGGTACGGGCGTGGATGGGGACGCACGCACAAGATGCACACAGAGTCCGGCGGACATCTTTTGGCGCGGTAACCACCCTCATACACGCTACGCAGGTCAACATGGCGGTGTTTGGCACGTTCGAAGGCGTCGTCTGGACATTCTCGAGAATGAAATCACCTCATGTACGGAAACTGTCGAGAAAGAATTGCTCAGGACCCTGTTCAGTATTCATGGTGTGGCTGCGCAGTAGAGGCAGCTCGCGTAGGTGGTTAGCACACCTATAACAGGAGGACAAAAGAGGTGGAAATGGTTAGGTGGATCTAGTGCGAGGGGAAGAGGGATCGGATGTACAACCTTAAACCAGCCTGAGATGGATGATTTACAAAGAACTTGTTGACGAGAGCTGCAACTGAAGTCCTACAGTGTGGAGGCAGATAAAGGAAGGGAATGGAAGAGAAAAGGTGTCGTTTAAAGTTACGATTCGTCCATTCGGATGTCCACAGTCCAGGAACGGGAGCGCGGTGTCGGCGTCGGTCTAAGGCCAAGCGCGCGCGGCAAAATCGTCATCTTCGATATGCGTGCGTACCTATAATGCTTCGCGAGCATCTTAGCCTGCCATCAGATTCGCCACGGAGAGTTTCTGCGAGCAGCTCAAGAATATATACACGAATAAATCAGAGAGAGAGAGAGAGAAGAAAGATCTGAGCCACGAGCGAAGGCGTGATGAATGAGATCACGTGGACCACCGAGTCATCGGCGCCATCGCGCTGATGCGTTTGTTGGGGGTCGGTTCTGGGGGACATGCTTGGGATTAGAGAGCGAGAAATGAATGCAGAGGGACTCCGGGGGTGACGGCAAGGATGAAAAGGAGGACGGAAAGGGCCGGGGAGGAGAAGGATGATCGCGGGACGACACGTGAGGTGGATGGCAGGCACATTCCCACTCGGCCCATCCGCCACCTTCTCACTCTTCGGCCTAACATTTCTCGCCTACGTACTGACCGTAGTATCCGCTCCCAACGTGCTCTTCTGTCCGTCACACCTCCATTGCGCTTCGCCGATGGTGACAATGATGGCAATCATCACTGGCAGCCTCCTCGCGGGCGGCTTGGGATCGCCGTAGAGAAGCGACCTAGAAGACGAATAGGGGAGCGTCTCCCGAGGTTGTGATGCAATATGTAAAGTACTGCACGCGAGGTACTCGCGTTGGTCTTTTTCCGAACCGAAACTATTCGGCAAGCTGACTACTACCGAGTACTGAGTACTGAGTATTGAGTTACGCCCCATGGGCACATCACCGACACGGGAGCAATCGTCATGGTGCAATTTTCTCATGATATTGAATGGAATAGAGTCCGAGCCTCAGTCGGATTCTTCTACAGTACTGTATATGTATATGATCTCGAGTACGGAATCGTTTTTATAAGGACCAAGGGTGGTTCTTCTTTGCCTGTGTGATCCCGTGCACAGTTACAAGAATTATGGTTTGTCGATACAAGTTGGTTGCTAGTAGGTCACGGTATCTAGAGAATGAGAACATCCTAAAGTACTTCCATTTCGCAGCATGAAACTTACAATTGCCACCCAAAATTCAATTTGCTGCCACGCTCCAGTCTCTTCCACGTGGATTGATCCATGATCACGAAGGGGCAACGTCAATGGCGCCACCCTCCGCCTCCGAGACCCCCTCAACATCTTCGTCGCGTCCACTACAAGTGGGTCATCCATCAATTCGAATGCGTCGTGAGGCCGAAGCGATCGATCCAGGAGGGTTCGATACGGGTCCAAATCTAAACCAACCTGCTTGAACGTGTCTGCCGACAGTCCCGCAAGCCAGATATCGAACGCGGTGAACGCATCTGGATGATTCTTACGCGTGGCCCCTTTCCGAAAGACTACCCAGCCTTAGGAGAAGCGAGCGCAAACACGAGCCGGATCACCGGCTTCGGTGTCACGGTGGCCGAGACCCTTCTTCTGGGAATACGCCCAAGTCGAAAGGGCTCATCGCGTCAAATAACGACTCATGTATGTTCTTCTTGAACCGTTCCGCATTCTTTACCTGGATCAGTATGGCCGTCATAGAGTCACTGGAAAGGTTCTGTTTCGTGTGACAAACGGGCAAAACGATGTCGATGCCCTTTTGACCATTCGAGCACAATATCATCGCCCCACGCGTCACAAATTTCCACAGATGCTCGACTGAGAACATCTCGCCGTCCTCGATTTTGATCACGTGGTTGAACCACATCCCGTAGTCCTTGAATATCTCCTCGAACGGCTGGTCCTCTCCCTCGCGCCAAAACGTCGGCCGACATTTCAGAAGCTCGTCGTGCTTAGACGTCGGAAGTAGGGCTTTCATGAAGTTGGCAACAGAAACCCATCTTCTGCCTGATGACTCCCCCCTTGCCTCGTCGTGCGCTTGCATGATGAGTAACGCCGCAACCAGTTCACCACGCCGCCCACGATCGATGCAGTGTAAATCCGAATGGCCTGCCAAGTGGCGCGCCGGATTTGTCTGCGTTCTCTTCATACGATCGTAGGCAGCCTCAGCTAGAAGCGGTTCCGACCCGGCAACGGTGACCAACTTCTCGAATCCTGTTGTCGCTGCGACGCAGATTCGCATGTGGCGTTCGACTTGTGCACAGGCTACGTCTCGAGCCGTTCCGTCGACATTAAACTCGAGAGCGAACCGTACGGAGAGGCAGGCAAGAGTTCCAGGCCGATCAAGATCAATGGCTCCGTCCAGCAGCTTCTGTTCCGCAAATTCCACAATCAAGGTGTCACCGTAACCTTGCAAAGTTAAATCGTGTTCCATGGCATCATAACGAGACCCGAATCTACCCGAGGCGGAAGTAAGCTGCTCTATAATGAAATAGCTGGAGTGGACGTACAACGGGCGACCGAGATGCGAAATCCAGTCGGTCTGTGACACTCGATCTAAGGTGACGGTATTATTCAGCGCAGGGTATGCAAGGTCGTCAAAACTGATCTCCGAAATTGGATCAAGCGGACGGGAGCTGCTATCTCTGGCCCGATTCGAAGGGTCCGAACGAATTTCAGGGGAGAACAGGTGGAACCTTCCCGCTGTTGAAAGAAAGAGCGAAAAGATAGGGAGATTGTGGACCTGTCGAAGAATACGACGCAATTCCAAGAAGAAATTCCACGAAGTGTTTAACGGTTTATCGGTGAGGGAATGAGCCTCGTCAAAAGCGAGGATGACGAGTGGGCGTCGTGGCCCTTGGGCCGAATCCAGCAGGCCGTGCGGGTCTACGAAACGACAGAGCAATTCCCCTGCCTCCTCTACCACCCCGTTTTCAGATCGATACCGACTAGGGCTACCCTTGCCTTTCCCGGTGACACTTTCGCTGTTTCGCATATACTCCAAAAAACCCGTTATTTTCTCACACGAAAAGAGGAAGGTGAGGAAATTCACCTCGTCTGCCAAGTCAGTGACGTCCTTGTAGAATGTGTTGCGATATGCATTCGAAATATTGAATGATTGACCAGTAGTCATGAGTTCGCGGAACGTTTTTGCCAGCCACGCCTGGCGAGCTCTGACGTATGACCCATGCACCTCCCGCTCGTTTCTGGACATATTTTCGACGTCCGATTTATCAAGATTAGGTAGCTGTGGGACGTCTGCAATGCCATTAGCACCTAATTCGGGAAGCAGCCACAGCCTGAGGATAACTACCATTATTCTCCATCACAATAGTCTCCAGTGCAGTGCGTGTGACAGTTAAGAGAGAATACACGAATCCGTGTAATCTCCTCTGAGCAGCAGATTGATCGCTTGAAACAGAACCACTAGGAACAAGCCATCCACGTAGATCAATATCGGGAGGAGGAAACCCTATTAAAACCATATTATAAGCACGCCAAAAATAATGAGCGGAACATAAAACCTTGGGTTCCATGTGGACGCAGACACATTGGTACGGTTATAATTGCTATCCCAAGTTCATCCACCATGCGAGACTTTCCGGTTCCAGACGAGTTTACGATGCTGGTCAGTCTTGCATAAGGAGATCTGTTTCTGTTGAGGAGATCGGAGATGGTCTCAAGAAGGACAAGTTGAGCATTGCCTCGAAAGGTGTAACTCCACGCGCGTTCGGTGGCTGCAGAGACGATGAATGAAATATAGAGGATTTGATATGGCCGCGCACCTCTCATTAATTCCGGGGGGGTCCCAGAATCTTCCTTCAACGTGATAAAGACGTCTAGATAGAGAATAATGAGAGTAGTTAGAGCCAAGGAAAAGAATGACGCACCATCCTCGAATAAACGCTCCCAAGAGTTATCTTTGGCCATATCTCTCAGTGACTTGATAAAACCTTGCTCTCCTCCGGGGCGATTCTTGGCATTTTCAAGAAATTTGCTCTCATCTGCCAGATGTCTCTTCAGATTCGGATCGTGCTTGAGAGGCGTTGGACGAAATGCCGGACAATGTCCAGGGATCCTGAATCCGATTGTCGTCGTATTCAGGGCGAATGTACCAAGAATTCACACGCTTCTTGAATAAATTGCGCTGGGATATTCGCAAGCCGCGTTTGCGGGGGAGCGCCTGTCTGGGCCGTACGCGTGGATGTACCTAGACGATCGTCGACCCGGCCAAGACCGGCCGCGCTGCTGCGTTTGTTGGGGGCTAGTGCTGGAGGACATGATTGAGAGATTAAAGGGCGGGAAGAGAATGCAGTGGAATTCTGAAAGGAATCAGTGAAATCATTTTGGGCTTTTATACATAATGGTAGAGCGAGCGGGATTTATCGATGGCAATGTGACATACAGAATCGACGAGACACGCGGCTCACCCGGGCCGCGACAACGACGCGACCGTGAGATCACGTGGACCACGCGTCTCGCGGAGTGTGAATGTGGCCATTTTCACCACCCGCACCATTGTTACTTTCTAGCAAATTCACTGTATTTGTGTACATTGCCACAAAACGTAAATATATCAACTCTGTCTCATGCAGTGCAGTCATGCTCTTCCGCGCCGTTTACTTGCCGTTTGCTGTGAACATTCGAACACCTCGTCATGACCGCTCACTCTCTCAACCTAAAGGCAAATGCCGAGGATCTTAGTCATCTTACCTCTGATGAGGGTGATCTTGATCTTTGGAATGGGCATCAGAAAAAATATCACAATGTGCCTACCCTTCCCATTGCCAGTGCATGCCAACGTCATTTGCTCATTTGGATTATTGTAACAGTCATCTATGACAACACGGGCAGATGTCATGCCTCAAATTGCACATGTCTCTACCAATCCCTTCCCATCGCAGGTCACACACGACATCATCAACTTGAACACGCTGCCGACCACAATCGACTCAGAGTCTGGTAATACATCCGATTGCGATCAGCTACTTCAAGTTTCTGTAACACAACACTCCCCTTTCCCTGTTGTTCAGATGCCCGTCCCAGGCGCCCCTGCTAGGGCAAAACGGCCTCGCACACTTGCATATCCACGCCTTGACAGCGAGACGCGGTGTAAGCGGACTAAGACAAGCACACCGATGGGTACGAGCAAACAGGCAGCTTCAAAGCGAAGGTTACTTGAACAGATTCGAGATGGTACTTTTGTTCGAAATCCCAAGCGGTGGGAGGCTTTCAAAAGCAAGCTCGCGCGACTAGATCCTCATTTTGAGGTTTCTGAGACGGACCCACCCTTGCACGCTCAGCAAAACATTCTCGATGTGGATCGTGGATTCTCATGGCTGTCCCCTACAACGTCGAGCGTTTCAAGACACATATTAATTCATGTTCATATTCAACCGAAGCCGGAGGAATGAAGACACTCAACAACTATGGTATTATTGTGCAGCCGATGAAGGCACTAGCTTCCGAGTCTCCCCTGTCTATTCCCTCAACTCCCAGCCCATCAGCGGTGCACGTTCCACTCCCTTGTATAGGCCTCACTGAGAAAGACGACCCACGAATCGCTCAGTACTTCAAGCGTACTTCTGTCAATAGCGCGGGTGGCAAAGACATCCATGACATTGCCATGGATCTATTCTCTGTCGCCTTCAAGAACCTTTCTAAAGAAAAGAAAGATATTGTGCGTCAGAAGCAAGTACAGACGCACATTTGGTCAATTGATCGAATGGGAAAGTCCGTTCATGCTATTGGAAAGAACCCGTGCAACGGAAATGCTCGGCAGGGTAAAGACGGCACGTTGGGGCCATGCAATCCATGTCTAGCTCTACTATCACTGCGCGCATTCCGTAATGCCATATCTCGGGAACCTCCCAAGGATGAGAATCGTGCATACGTTCCTCACATGTTCCGGCCAGCCGAAGTTGGGAAGTTGTATGGGCCTCAACGATTGATGGAGTGCGTCTCATACTCACTAGCACTGACTAACTGCACGCATCTGACACATCCTGACGTCTACTTACAGTGAGACTTCGAAGTGACTGCCCGTCGTCGTTGCGTGGACCACCAACTATTGTTAGTTACAGACTCGGATACTCTGTACTTCACAGGTAGAAATCGGCTCATATTGATATGTGACTTCAGAGGCACGCGTGCACGGTTACAAGAGTTGGATATGGTTTGTAGATACAAGTTCGTTTAGGTCACGGTATCTATAGAATACATCACAGAGAATAAGAACATCCTAAAAGTACTTCCATTTAGGCCGCATGAAACCTCACAATTGCCACCCAATATTCAATCTGCTGCCGAGGCCCCAGTCTCCTCCACGTGGATTGATCCATGATCACGAAGGGGCAACGTCAATGGCGCCACCCTCCGCCTCCGAGACCCCCTCAACATCTTCGTCGCGTCCACTACAAGTGGGTCATCCATCAATTCGAATGCGTCGTGAGGCCGAAGCGATCGATCCAGGAGGGTTCGATACGGGTCCAAATCTAAACCAACCTGCTTGAACGTGTCTGCCGACAGTCCCGCAAGCCAGATATCGAACGCGGTGAACGCATCTGGATGATTCTTACGCGTGGCCCCTTTCCGAAAGACTACGCTAGCCTTAGGAGAAGCGAGCGCAAACACGAGCCGGATCACCGGCTTCGGTGTCACGGTGGCCGGAGACCCTTCTTCTGGGAATACGCCCAAGTCGAAAGGGCTCATCGCGTCAAATAACGACCCATGTATGTTCTTCTTGAACCGTTCCGCATTCTTTACCTGGATTAGTATGGCCGTCATAGAGTCACTGGAAAGGTTCTGTTTCGTGTGACAAACGGGCAAAACGATGTCGATGCCCTTTTGACCATTCGAGCACAATATCATCGCCCCACGCGTCACGAATTTCCACAGATGCTCGACTGAGAACATCTCGCCGTCCTCGATTTTGATCACGTGGTTGAACCACATCCCGTAGTCCTTGAATGTCTCCTCGAACGGCTTGTCCTCTCCCTCGCGCCAAAATGTCGGCTGACATTTCAGAAGCTCGTCGTGCTTAGACGTCGGAAGTAGGGCTTTCATGAAGTTGGCAACAGAAACCCATCTTCTGCCTGATGACTCCCCCCTTGCCTCGTCGTGCGCTTGCATGATGAGTAACGCCGCAACCAGTTCACCACGCCGCCCACGATCGACGCAGTGTAGATCCGAATGGCCTGCCAAGTAGCGCACCGCATTTGTCTGTGTTCTCTTCATAAGATCGTAGGCAGCCTCAGCTAGAAGCGGCTCTGACCCAGCAACGGTGACCAACTTCTCGAATCCTGTAGTCGCTGCGACGCAATTCGCATGTGGCGCTCAACTTGTGCGCAGGCTACGTCTCGAGCCGTTCCGTCGACATTAAACTCGAGAGCGAACCGTACGGAGAGGCAGGCAAGAATCCGCGGCCCAGTCCGATTTTCAATGTTAAGGTCAGTCTTTCCGTCCAGCAGCTTCTGCTTCGCAAAGTCTATGATCGGGTTGTTACGCTCCGAACTTGGATCGTGCACCATGGCATCCCATCGAGACCCAAATCTACGCAAGGTGGGAAGTAAGATGCTCTCTAAACCGATGACGAGTGGACATACAATGGGCGACCGAGATGCGAAATCCAGTCGGTTTGTACCACTCGATCCAAGGTGACGGTATTATTCAGCGCAAGGTACGCAAGGTCGTCAAAACTGATCTCCGAAATTGGGTCGAGCGGACGGGAGCTGGAATCTCTGACACGATTCGAAGGGTCCGAACGAATTTCAGGGGAGAACAGGTGGAACCTTCCCGCCGTCGAGAGAAAGAGCGAAAAATAGCGAGATCGTGGATCTGTCGAAGAACGCGACGCAATTCCCAGAAGAATTTCCAAACAGTGTTTGACGGGTTATCGGTGAGGGAATGAGCCTCGTCGAAAGCGAGGATGACGAGTGGGCGTCGTGGCCCTTGGGCCGAATCTAGCAGGCCGTGCGGGTCTACGAAACGACAGAGCAATGCCCCTGCCTCCTCTACCCCCCCGGCTTCAGATCGATACCGACTAGGGCTACCGTCCCTTTTCCCGGTGACGACTTCGCTGTTTCGTATAAACTCCGAAATAAATCGTCATTTTCTCAAAAAAAAAAAAGAGGAAGGTGAGGAAATTCACCTCGTCTGCCAAGTCAGTGACGTTCTTGTAAAATGTGTTGCGATATGCATTCGAAATATTGAATGATTGACCAGTAGTCATGAGTTCGCGGAACATTTTTGCCAGCCACGCCTGGCGAGCTTTGACCGATGACCCATGCACCTCCCGGTCGTTCTTGGACATATTTTCGACGTCCGATTTATCAAGATTAGGTAGCTGTGGGACGTCTGCAATGCCATTAGCACCTAATTCGGGAAGCAGCCACAGCCTGAGGATAACTACCATTATTCTCCATCACAATAATCTCCAGTGCAGTGCGTGTGACAGTTAAGAGAGAATACACGAATCCGTGTAATCTCCTCTGAGCAGCAGATTGATCGCTTGAAACAGAACCACTAGGAACAAGCCATTCACGTAGATCAATATCGGGAGGAGGAAACCCTATTAAAACCATATTATAAGCACGCCAAAAATAATGAGCGGAACATAAAACCTTGGGTTCCATGTGGACGCAGACACATTGGTACGGTTATGATGGCTACCCCAAGTTCATCCACCATGCGAGACTTTCCGGTTCCAGACGAGTTTACGATGCTGGTCAGTCTTGCATAAGGAGATCTGTTTCTGTTGAGGAGATCGGAGATGGTCTCAAGAAGGACAAGTTGAGCATTGCCTCGAAAGGTGTAACTCCACGCGCGTTCGGTGGCTGCAGAGACGATGAATGAAATATAGAGGATTTGATATTGCCACGCACCTCTTATTAATTCCGGGGGGGTCCCAGAATCTTCCTTCAACGTGATAAAGACGTCTAGATAGAGAATAATGAGAGTAGTTAGAGCCAAGGAAAAGAATGACGTACCATCCTCGAATAAACGCTCCCAAGAGTTATTATCTTTGGCCATATCTCTCAGTGACTTGATAAAACCTTGTTCTCCTCCGGGACGATTCTTGACATTTTCAAGAAATTTGCTCTCATCTGCCAGATGTCTCTTCAGTTTCGGATCATGCTTGAGAGCGCGTTGGACGATAGGCCGGACAATGTCCAGGGATTCCTGAATCCGTCTGTCGTCGTATTCAGGGCGAATGATATTTACAAGATATTCACACGCTTCTTGAATAAATTGCGCTGGGATATTCGCAAGCCGCGTTTGCAGGGGTGTGCCTGTCTGGGCCGTGGATGTAGGGCTAGTGCTGGAGGACATGATCGAGAGATTAAAAGGCGAGAAGAGAACGCAGTGGGATTCTGACTATACCGTGCTTTTATACATAATGGTAGGTCGAGCGGGATTCATCGATGGCAATGTGGCGGTGACACGGAATCGATGAGACACCCCTGTTGCACCTAACCCGAGCCGCGACAGATCTCAGCGATGCCCGTCTCCCACGCTCTCATCTACTCATCTGAGTACCTCACTAGTACCTCTCGAGGACAACGATCTTCCGAGACGAACCTTGCTTTTTGAAAACCCTCTCATTCAACGTTTCATCAACCATCGCTCCTGAGGCTGCTCCTCCTCTCACGTCTCCCCGCTGTGCAAATGGTTCTCATCCAGGGACCATTTCCATACAAGTGCCTACCATCGAAGCTGTTCATGGGATACTTACATCGACCGAACTTCAACATCTCGCACCCATCCGTCCCCTTATAGGCTGATACCTGCGCCTGCATACTTCGAGCGGTGTAGTCGGCGAGTCGGCGACTTGCTTGTCCAGCTCTGTGGAATGCTACCCAACTTTTAATGTGCGTGACTAGAAGATTTCCCATGCGGCTCCCTACTGTACGCACTGCAGCTCGCGGTCCATCGCGTGAGTGTCCTTGCCGCTGTGTTGCGCAAGCTATGTTAGCCGTACGCGTGACCTCTTGACCTCGACAAGGGCCGCACGCACGCATCTGTGGCCGAGACTGACAGGTCTATGAAGACGATGAGAGCACAAGTGTATTACAAGAGATCTCATGCGCCAACGTTCGTCGACGTGACAAGTTCGGTTGCTCCCCGATGCTGCAAACTGACTCTCATTCGAACCCGCGAACCCTGCATTCTACCCACACACCCGCCTCTTTTCATCCCCCGTGGCGTCCGGGTTGGATACTTCACAAAGACAGACGTCAGCAAGCCGCGTGAGCGCCGCGCGCAAAACCGGCAGGCAAGGGCAAGCCTATGTACCCTGACGTGCGAGCAACAGCAATGATAGGAACGCGACGGTGTGTATTGACAATTCATTGTTGGAGATGATGCTGCAGAGCCGACTTGACGAAGGTTACAAAACATCTGAGCTGCCTCATGTGCTCATGTGGGACGATTTTAGGAACAGCCAGGATGTTGAGGACTACGTCACTAAGCCTTGGTGCTTCAGCTCCAGCGCCTGATCAGCCTTTTGCACAAACGGCAACAAGTATAGTATCGTAGTACACTGAGTCCTACCCCAACATTTTGAGCCCCAATTCGTGCCAAGGATCGTGCTCCGCTTGTTCTTATCGTATTTACCTCATCAATAGCGCTGAGGAGATACGGCGATACCAAGGGTAATACGAATAACCGAAATCACTAAATAGATAATTGTGGGACCTACAAGTCGGAGTGGAACTTGAGGCAAGGGGAGGAAATTGCAGTGATCTCGGCTACATGTCGTCGTGGAGCTCCACTGCATTCACCTCTCACTCTCTAAACTCAATCATATCTTCCACACGTCGGCGCGGCGGCAGCGTTGATGATCATCTATATCCACCCATGCACCAGAGGCCAAGCCCTAATCTTGATTTTAATCCCACCACGCCTTAGATGATGTCCGGGAAGCTAACAGGACCCAGAGGAGCGGCGACTGCTGATGAGATGGTTGCATTCAAGAGGCAGCATTTGTCTCTCGGAAGATTGTTGGCTTCTGGAAGTAAATGTTTTGTCTATCCCCAGTGAGAGAAGTGCAGACGGGAGCTGAGCGCTGATTACTGATTAGGCCGATTAGGCGCCGATGTCATCTAGTGGCGCAAGATGAGTGTCTCGTCGATGAGTGTCCCGTCGATTCAAAGTTCAACGTTCAACCGTGGGTCACTGAAGCGACCACATGGCCCACATCCCCATCGATTAATTTCGTTCGCTCTGATACTTGGGCCACTCTACGCGACCGTTATGTGTGTGTAAAGGCACGGAATAGTTTCACCATTTCCCCCTTTCAGAGTTCCACACTCCCACTGGATTCTCTTCTCGCCCTTTAATCTCTCAATATGTCCTCCAGCATCATCCCTCGACAAACGCCGCAATACGGCGTGGTTGACGATCGTCTGGATCCATCTACTCCCCAGAGATGTACTCTTCCACAAACGCGGCTAGCAAATATCCCAGCGCGATTTTTCAAGAGGCGTGTGAATATCTTGTAAATATCATTCGCCCTGAATACGACGACAGACGGATTCTGCGATGCCTGAACATTGTTCGGACGATCGTCCAAGACGTACTCAAGCAGGATCCGAAACTGAAGAGGCATCTGGCAGATGAGGGTGAATTTTTCGATAGTGTCAAGAGCAAAGGAAGGCAAGACTTTATCAAATCACTGCGAGTTATGGCAAAGAATGTCTCCTGGGAGCGTTTATTCGACGACGGTACATTGTTCTCCAGTTTTGGGTTCCAACCACTCTCATTGTGTCCCGTGTCCAGGCGTCTTTATGAAACCAAGGCGGACTGCACCTGGGGAGTCAAATAATTCGACCTTTATATCACGTACGTAGTCGTTTCAAAGCCACTCTACACTTCACCGATCGTCTCTCATATTAGCTACTGAACGTGCATGGATTACCCCCTTTCGAGGCAATGCCCATCTTGTTCTTCTCGAGACCATCGCCGATCTCCTCGACAAGAACAAATATCACGATGCAAGACTAGCGAGCATTGTAAATTCGTCTGGAACCGGAAAGTCTCGCATGGTGGATCAACTCGGGAAGGAAATTATAACGGTGCCCATGTGTCTCTGTCCAGAGAAAACAAAAGGTTTTTATGTTCTGCTTGTTCTTTTCAGCGTGCTTATAATCTGACCTTAATAGGGTTCCCTCCTTCTGATAATAGTCTGCGTGATTGGCATGGTTTTGGGTACTCTCTGTACTCTCTGTACTCACGTACTCAGAGGAGACTATATGAATTTATGTATGCTCTCTTAACTGTCACTCGCACTGAACTAGAGACCATCCTGACAGAGGGAGAAGCTTGGGGAGAAGGTAGTACTATCCTGTAACTTCTCCCCGAATCAGTAGGTGCTAACGACGCTTTAGACGTCCCCCCGCTACCTGATCTCGATGATGCGGAAGTTCCAAATATGTCCGAGATCGAGCTGGAGAAACACGTATCATACGTCAAAGACCGCCAGGCGTGGCTGGCATCGACCTTTCGCGACCTCATGACTACAAGTCAATCATTCGATACTTCGAACACTTATCGGAAAAAATTCTACGACGACGTGATTAGACTGGCAGACCAGAATATTCCTACGTCTTCCGGGTCCATTTTTGGAGAGAATAACAATTTTTTCGAGTTCCTGGAAGGGGATCATAGGGTGGAAGAGGCAGGAGAAATGCTCTGTCGTTTCGTAGACCCACGTGGCTTACTGGATTTGGCCGAAGGGCCGCGACGGCCCCTCATCATCTTCGCTTTCGACGACGCTCATGTCCTCGCCAACAACCCAACAACCGATTCGTGGAATATCTTCTCGGAATTGCGTCGTATTCTCCGAAGATTTACAAACTTCCTATTATTTCGCTCTTTATTTCAAAAGCGGGAAAGTTCAATCCATCCTCCCCGATTTCTGAGATCAGTTTCGACGACCTCGCGCACTCTGCCCTAGAGGATACTGTCACATTGGATCGAGTGACACATATCGACTGGATGTCTCACCTCGGTCGCCCGTCGTATGTCAAACCCAGTGATCCTTTTAGAAAGCAGCTTACTTCCTATCTCGATCAGGTATGGGTCATATTGGGACGCCATGGAGCCCCAAAGCGAGACACGGCTCATGAGCTTGGCGAAGTGGGAGCTGCTGGACAGGCTTTCTTATCTTCCCAAGGGTGATCAGCCTGGTTCTCTGGCCTGCCTCTCCGTACGGTTCGCTCTCGAGTTTAATGCCGACGAAGCCGGTCGAGACGTAGCCTGTACACAAGTCGAGCGCCATATGCGACTCTGCGTCGCAGGGAATGCTGGATCAGAGAAGTTTATCACCTCCGCAGGGTCAGAGCCACTTCTGGCTGAGGCCGCCTATGAAGTTATGGAGCGGAACGGGACGAGCGCGGTGCGCCACTTGGCAGACCATTCGGATCTACACTGCATCGAGCGTGGACGGCGTGGTGAACTGGTTGCGACGACGCTTATAATGCATGCGTACGACGAGGCACGGAACAAGAGATCAAGATGGGTGTTGGTTTCCGCCTTCATGAAAGCCTTACTTCCGCCGGCTGAGTACGACACTCTCCTAAAACGTCGGCCGACATTTTGGCGGACAAAAGATGACAAGCCGTTTGAGGAGACCTTTGAGGACTACGGCATGTGGTTCAACCATGTCATCAAAGTTGAGGACAACAAGATGATCTCGGCCGACCATCTCTGGCAATTCGTCACGCGCGGCGCGATGGTATTGCTTTCGAACAACCAAGCATACGTCGACATTGTTTTGCCCGTCTGTGACACGAAACAGACCCTTTCCAGAGACTCTATGACGGCGATACTAATCCGGGTGAAGAACGCGGAACACTTTGAGAAGAACATACAAGAGACGTTGTTTGACATGATGAGCCCTTTCGACCTGGGCATGTTCCCAGAAGAAGGGTCTCCAACCACCGTGACAGTGACACCGAAGCCGGTGATCCGACTCGTGCTTGCGCTCGCTTCACCCGAAGCTGGCGTAGTCTTTCGGGAACAGCCCGAGCGTACCAAGAGTCGTCGGGATACTTCTTTCACCGCGTTCGATATCTGGCTTGCGGGACTGTCGACAGCCACGTACGGGAAGATTGGCGATGCCAGTGATTTGGACGCATATCGAGCTCTCCTGGATAGTTCGCTTCGGCCTCATTGGCATGGTGGTTTTGAATTGATGGAGGACCCGCATGTAGGCGACGCGGCGAAGAAGTTGAGAGGGTCTCGGAGGCGGAGGGTCGCACCGCTGACGTTGTCCCATCCCGATCATAAATCAATTTACTGGGAGCGTGAGGGCGTTGGCAGCAATCTCTGATTTGAATGTTCGGTAGCAATTGTGATGTTTCATGCGGCCTCAGGCTGAATATAGGAAGTGATTTTGGTATTTTTCTTTCTTCGTTAAAAACTGGGCCGACCAGGGGTCGCTCGGGCTGCCAAGATGTCATTGTCAATTTGGCAGGACCATTAGCAGGTTCGAGAGGAAAGGGAATACACGCCTTGGAGCGTAAGCGTGAAGCGCGTGCGAGAGCGCGTGAAGCTCGACACTGCCCCGAAAGTCAAGAGACCTGTGCGATATCACTGAGTCAAAGAACTTTGACACTTCTTGGTGATGTCGTGAGGTACAATTTTATTATAACTTACAGTACTGGGGATTCTGGGGTGAAGCGACATGAGTGAGCGTAAGCATTCGGGCGGAGAGGACGGCACGTGACATGTTTGTTGTGTCGTCCCTTCCACCATCCCCCGTGTTCCCCTTTGGATGTTCAAAGAACCTCCGTGCTGCTTCATTTTCAGCGGTGAAATGTGTTTACAAACAGTACAATCAACTTGAAGGCCTAAGTTTCCACACCCAAAGCAAGCCAGGCCCGCATCGCCAATGACTTATCACAGTAAGCTGGCCCATAAACTTCGAGGGTCGGAAGTGGGACCTCCTACAGCAGAGTCAAAGACACGTACCAAGGAACCAAGTCCATCACTGTGGAACAGACTACCCAGGACTCCAGAATCCGAAGGACACATGGACCCGGGATGGAGACGCAAATTTTCGAAACCTCGTGCGCCTTGAGCGTGCTCGTTTGCTGTAGCTGTCATGCCATGGCCCCTTTGATACTGAATGCGCTGACCCCCTGTGCACGACTTGATCGTGCGTGGTTGCTGTTGCTGTCACGTCATGGCACCTGGATGCGCTGACATCAATGTATGTATTCCGGTGGCGATCGGGCCACATGTACACAGCACAAAAAGTGCATACAGGTGGTAGGCGGAGTCGAGGATCTAAGGACATACCAGAAATGAGAACATCCTAAAAGTACATCATGGGCCGCAATGACAGATGCCATCACCACAAAAGATCAATTAGCTGGCAACCCCTCTCGTAGTCGTCGGAAAAGCCAACGACGCCATCCTCCGCCTACGAGCCCCTCTCAACTTCCGAGTCGCGTCGCCTATAAGCGGGTCATCCGTCAATTCGAATCCATCGTGAGGCCGAAGTGAGTGGTCCAGGAGATACTGATAAGAGGCCAAATCTTCATCAATCTTCCCGAAGTGGATCCAGACAGTCCCGCGAGCCAGATATCGAACGCGGTGAACCCATCCGGACCATTCTCACGCTCGGCGGGCTCTTCACGAAAGGCGATGCCGGCCTCAGGAGAAGCGAGCGCAAGCACGAGTCGGATCACCGGTTCGGTATCACGGTGGTCGGAGACCCTTCTTCTGGGAATACGCCCAATCGAAAGGGTCATCGCGTCAAATAACGACTCTGCATGTCTTCTTAACCGTTCCGTATTCTTTACCTGGATTAGTATGGCTGTCATAGAGTCACTGGAGAGGTTCTGTTTCGTGTCACAGACGGGCAAAACAATGTCGATGTCTTCTGGGTTATTCGAAAGCAATATCATCGCCCGCGCGTACGAATTTCCAGAGATTGTCGACTGAGATCATTTGTGTCCTCTACTTTGATCACATGGTTGAACCACATGCCGAAATCCTCGAACGTTTCCTCGAATGACTTGTCCTCTTGCGTCCGCCAAAATGTCGGCCGACGTTTCAGAAGGGTGTCGTACTCAGTCGGCGGAAGTAGCGCCTTCATGAAGGCGGAAACTGACACCCATCTTTGGTTATCTGATGCCACCTTCCGTGCCTCGTCGAACGCATGCATTACGAGAGTCGTCGCAACCAGTTCGCCACGCCGTCCACGCTCGACACAGTGTAGACTCGGATGGTCAACCAAGTGGCGCACCGCATTCGTCTTGCTCTCCTCCATAAGTTCGTAGGCAGCCTCGGCCAGAAGCGGTTCTGACCCGGCAACCGTGACAAACTCCTCGAATTCGAAAGTCGCTGCGACGAGGATTCGCATATGGTGTTCGACTTGTGCACAGGCTACGTCTCGAGCTGTTTCGTCGACGTCAAACTCGAGAGCGAACCGGACACAGAGGCAGGCAAGAGAACCAGGTCGATTGTCCTTCGCGAGGACAGCAGGTCCGTTCAGCAGCTTCCGCTTGGCGAATTCCACAAGTATGGCCTCCCTTTGGGGTTCCAGGGTGTCCCAATGAGACCCAAACCTAATCGAGATGGGAAGAAAGCTACTCTATGAAGGGATAACTGGAGTGGACATACAACGGACGACCGAGATGAGATATCCAGTCGATTTGTACCGCTCGATCCAACGTGACAGTATTCTCCAGGGCAGGGTACGCCAGATCGTCGAAACTGATCTCTGAAATTGGTACAAGGGGACGGGAGTTGGATCTTCTGACCAGAGCCCGATTCGTAGGGTCTGATTCTATCGGAGGCCAGGGGTAGAATAGATTGAACCTTCCCGCAGTCGAAATAAAGAGCCAAAAGATAGGGAGATCGTGGAAGCCTCGAAGAATACGACGCAATTCCGAAAACAAATCCCACGAATTGTCTACCCGGTTATTGGCGGTGAGGACATGGGCGTCGTCGAAAGCGAAGACGACGAGGGGCCGTCGTGGCCCTTTAACCGAATCCAATAAGTGGAATGGGTCTACAAAACGACAAAGCATTTCTCCTGATCCCCCTGCCCTAGCCAGATTGCCGCTTTCCTACGCTCGAAAAATTTGTCATTCTCTGAAAAACGCGGAAGGTTGGGAGTCGGACAATTCACCTCGTTTACCAACCCAATCACCTCGTCGTAGAATTTTTTTCGATATGTATTCGAAATTTTGGATGATTGACCTGTAGTCATGAGGTCGCGGAAGGTAGATGCCAGCCAAGCTTGGCGATCTTTAACGTAGGATGCATGCTTCTCCCGCTCAATCTCGGACATATCGCTAATATCCCTACCGTTAAGATCAGGTAGCGGGGGGACATCTACACCGTCGTCAGCAACGACTAATTTTGAAATAACTCACAAGATAGCTACCTTTCCCCTGTGCCACGATGGTCTCCAGTGCGGTGCGAGTGACAGTTAAGAGAGCAGACACGAATTTATATAGCATCCCATATCTTGAGCTCCCATAAATAAGACAATCACGCAGGCCATTATCAGGAGGAGGGAACCCTATTAGGGTCGGATAATAAGCACGCCGAAAAGATTAAGCAGAACAAAAAACCTTCTGTGCCCTTCGAACGGAGACACATGGTCACCGTTATAATTGTCTTACCAAGCTCATCCACCATTCGAGACTTTCCGGTTCCGGAAGAATTCATGATGTTGGTTAGTCTTGCATAGGGATATCTGTTCTGGTCGAGGAGATCGGCGATCGTCTCAAGAAGCACAATGTGGGCATTGCCTCGAAAGGGGGAAATCCATGCGCGTTTGGCAGCTAATATCATCGACCGCTTTGAAAATGGCTTTAGAAAGACATCTAGACACAAAACATGGTCAGAGTGCCTGGGGCCAAAGGATTCGACGTGAAGAGAACAATGTACCGTACCATCGTCGAATAAGGGCTCCCAGGAGTTATCCTTTTCCATATCTCTCAGTAGCTTGATGAAGCCTTGCTCTCCTCCGGGACGGTTCTCGACGTTATCAAGAAATTCACCCTCATCTGCCAGATGCTCCTCCAGGTCCTGATCCTCTTTGAGAACGCTTTTGACGATCGCCCAAACAACGTTCAGGGAACGCCGAATCCGATTGGCGTCATGTTCAGGGCGAATGATCCTCGCAAGAGATTCACACGCGTATTGAAAATCGTCAACGCGTATGCGCTGCCATGTTGGTTGAGGGCTATTGCTGGAGGACATGATTGAGAGATCAAAGAGTAAGAGGATGCAGTAGGATTCAGAAAGGAATTGGTGCGTGGTTTATACATAATGGTCAGGATTTATCGATAGGGGCCGGGTCGCTTCAGTGACATCGACGAGACACCCAGGTTGCGCCTCACCCGGGCCGCGACTCAACACAACACGCATCGATGAGCGGCGCACGATGAACATTCCCCTCCATTGGACCCCACTTTTCTCACTGAGGACAGACAAATGGGTTTCTTCTACTCATCTACAGTACCCGAGGACAACTTTCAAGACGACTTACTTTTCGAAATCCCTCTCATTGAACTATTCATTGCTCCTCTTCTCACCTCTCCCCGCTGTCGAAATAGATCTTATCCCAGAACCACTTCCATACAACTGCCTATTATCGAAGCCGGTTCCCAACCGTACGCACTGCAGCTCATGATCCATCGCGTGGGCGCCCTTGCCGTTGTGTTGCGCAAGCTATGTTAATCGCACACGTGACCTCCTAAGCTCGACTAGAGCTGCGCGCACGTTGTCGCACTGCATGGTGAGCTTAACGAAGATTGAAATACTGCCGAGGAACAGGCGGTTGCGGTACTACCATTGAGTCCGATTCTGACCCAAGGGTTTTGAGAGGTCAATGAGGACTATGCGAGCACCAACGTATTTACAAGAGATCCCATGCGTCGACGTCGGTTCATCAACGTGACCGGTACCATCGTCCTTACCAGTTACGCCTCCCAATGATGCAAACTGGCTCCCATTCAAACCCGCGAACCCTACCTCCAACCTACAGCATTCGCCTCCTATTGTCGCCCATGACGCCCGGGTTAGATTCTCTATGCTAGAGCCTGTCAAGGCCGTCAGTTGCGCGAAGGGAGAGTAAAGAAACAAGACGAACCTAAACAGCGATCCACCGGTCCAAGCACTTGTCTACACTAACAACCAACCAATAGATAAAGGAACGTAAAAAAAAGGAGAAGTCGCAGACAAAAACGGTCTTCGATGTCGTTGTTGATGTCGAGATGCCTAGGCGACGACGTTGAGGTGCGCATTGGGGAACCCGTTGGCCTTGATACGCTCGAGGAGCCACCAAAACGGCGTGGCATAGGTCATATCAAAGGACTTCATCTTACCAGAGCCGCCGGTAAGCATGCCACCAATACGGCCACGGATGTCGGCGATTGCTGAGCCCGAATCGCCAGGTTCCGAAAAGACTTCCGACTTGCTGTCGTAGTTGATTATCCCCCACTCCATGGAGGTCTGGTTGACGGACATGTCGTTGAAGTAATCGCGAACGATGGAGAAGACGCCGTTCGCGCGGCCGATGGTGGTTTCAGTGGCATTGCCGTTCTTGACGACCAACAAGCACGGTTCGCCTTCCCGGTCCCACATATCGGGGTTGCGCATCAATTCGTCGGTGATGGTGCCCACAAGAGGGAGTAGACGATCTTTGGGATATACGAATTTCCAGTTGGCATCTCCGCGGGGGAAACATTTGACCGTGAACTCGTCGGGATTCAACTTCGTTCCTGGATATAAATGACATTTAGGTTAGTGGACGGTCTTAATCGGATAGTCAAAACGCACCGAGGTCCATCTTATTGCCCTGGAAGCCGCCACCGAGCTTGGCGTGGTTGACCTGGAAAATTCCCCAGTCCTCCGTGAAATGATGTTCACCGACGCCGAGAGTGATGGCTGGGGAGCGGAGGATATGGCCGAGAACGCGGTTGTAGAGTTTCTTCCAGTCCTTATTGACCTGTTTGAGCAACACTCCAAGTGCCTCCATCGCCTTCTCCGCCTTGTCCAGCAACCCCTGAGTCTCGATCCGGGTCGTCTTAGCCTTCTCAACGTCGACAGTGTTGGTGCCCTTCTCCCTCTCCTCTAAATCTTCAATCTGTTGTCTCCAAAGTTCAACTGTGATTCCGTGTCGTCCGATCCTGAATTTGATCGAATCAACGAGGTTGGTGAAAGCTCTCCTGCCGAGTAGGAGGACATCTCTAGGAGGCCAGTGGCTGGGGTGGCGAACGTAGTCGACGTTGGCTTCCTTGGATCCGATGAGGACATGACGGCACGAAAGGCCCAAGAGCCTATCGCTGCCGCCACCTTCGGCGAGGTAGAGGGCCATCGTCCCCTGGGCGTCGGGCCTGGCCTTGGTAGAGATGCGGAGGCCGAGGGCAGGAGTGAGGTGACTAACGACGTCAACGAGTGGGTCCAGGTCACTGACGGGTTCGAGAAGCTGAGGACCGACCTCGCGCGAGTAGAAGGACTCGCGGAAGTCGATGTCGACATCAGTGATCTGGTAGTCCTTGAGAAGGGCTAGGACGACCTGAGCCGCGTCGTGGGCAACAGTAGCGGAGGTAGAATCGGGGAAGACACCAATCCAAATGGTGACAGGACTGATGACCGGTTTCTTAGCCTTGCCCTCTTCTTCACCCTCGCTCTCTTCTTCACCCTCGCCCTCTTCGTCCTCGGGCGCTTCGTCGACCTCGACCTTCTTGAAACGAACGACATCTATCGTCGTGAAGCGGATCTGGTAATCACAGTTAGCAAACTCTACGATATGATGGATATTAACTGACCGCGTGAGCGTCCATAACCTCAACAACCTTCCAGCCCAAGTCGTGGTTCCAGACCTTCGCAATCGGATGGGTGAAGACTTCGCACAGCTCCTTCAAACGGCGCTGGGCCTCAGGTCCCCTGGGCGGGGACCACTGCTCCTTGCCCGTGCGGTAAAGTAACGTGGGCTCAGAATGCAGGCCCGCATAGTAGGACTGAGCCTCCGCCATGGAGACAGCGTGCGGATCAGGAGTGTAGGATGTAGCGCTGGACGCGGCGTCGCGGCCAAAGCCCAGAGATAAGGTCGACGCGGTGATGGTCGGGGAGAGAGTAGCGTCCTCGTCAACAGAACTCTGAGCCTCCTCGTAGCTCCTAGCAAAGCGAATGTAATTCTCGATATCTTCGGTAGAAAGCACTGAACGAAGATAGGGAAAACGAGACAGTTAGTTTAAGATAATCTTAAAGAAACTAAAGGACAGACTGGTGTATGATTCGAAAGATCAAAAATGAGAGAGATTCGGCGAGGGGCTCGAGAGGTAAAAGAGCTATATATCCGCTGCCGTCTAAGCTCGTTGCACTAGTAGTTACTAGTACGTCATTACTACTACATGACGCAGGATGGACACATTTTGTAGTCTATTTGTTTATCCTCAGTGAGAGAAGTGAGGTGCAGGTGGTCAAATGCGGACTGATACTGTAGCGCTGGCTGATAGCGCTGATTGCCCATTGTGGCGGTGTCTCGTCGATCGTCAAACTTGTCCGGATTCAGAAGCGACCCGCAATCTCGTTACTCTACGCGAACGTTATGTGTAAAAGCACGGAATAGTTTTACCATTTCTTCCTTTCAGCATCCACTCCCACTGCATTCCCTTCTCGCCCTTTGATCTCTCAATCATGCGAATATCACAGCGCGATTTTTTCAAGAAGCGTGTGAATTTCTTGTAAATATCATTCGCCCTGAATACGACGACAGACGGATTCTGCGATGCCTGAACATTGTTCGGACGATCGTCCAAGACGCTCTCAAGCAGGATCCGAAACTGAAGAGACATCTGGCAGATGAGGGCGAATTTGTTGATAATGTCAAGAGCAAAGGAAGGCAAGACTTTATCAATCACTGAGAGTATGGCAAAGAATGCCTCCTAGGAGCGTTTATTCGACGACGGTACGTTGTTCCTTTTTTATTTGGTTCCAACCACTCTCATCAGGTTCTCCGTCTAGGCGTCTTTATGAAATCAAGGCGGGCTACACCTGGGGAGTCGAATAATCCGACCTCAATGTCACGTACGTAGTCGTGTCAAAGCCACTCTACACCTCACCGATCGTCTCTCATATTAGCCACTGAACGCGCATGGACTCCCCCCTTTTGAGGCAATGCCTACCTTGTTCTTCTCGAGACCATCGCCGGCTTCCTCGACAAGAACAAATATAACGGTGCCCCATTTGTCTCTATCCCGAGAAACACAAGGTTTTCATGTTTTACTTGTTCTTTTTCAAGTTGGCGCGCTTAGAATCCAACTTTAATAGGGTTCCTTCCTTCTGATACTAGTCTGCGTGAATGGCATGTTTTGAATTGTCTATGCATTAAATATGCTCAGAGGGGGCTGTATGAATTTATGTATGCTCTCTTAACTGTCACTCGCACTGAACTGGAGACCATCGGTCCATCGTGACAGAGGGAGAAGGTACTGTCCTGTGACTTCTCCCCGAATTAGTAGGTGCTAATGACGTTGTAGACGTCCCCCCGCTACCTGATCTTGATGATACGGATTTCATAAATATGTCCGAGATCGAGCTGAAGAAACATGTATCATTCGTCAAAGACCGCCAAGCGTGGCTGGCATCGACCTTCCGCGACCTCATGACCACAGGTCAATCATTTGATGCTTCGAATACTTATCGGGAAAAGTTCTACGACGACGTGACCAAGTTGGCAAACCAGAATACTCCTATGTCCTCTGGGTCTCTTTTTGGAGAGAGAATAACAATTTTTTCGGGTTCATGGAAGGCGATAATCGAGTGGAAGAGGCAGGAGAAATGCTCTGTCGTTTCGTAGACCCACGCGGCTTGCTGGATTCGGCCAAAGGGCCACGACAGCCCCTCGTCATCTTCGCTTTCGACAACGCCCATGTCCTCACCGACACCCCGATAACCGATTCGTGGAATTTGTTCTCGGAATTGCATCATATTCTTCGACGGATTTACAAACTACCTATCTTTTCGCTTTTTACTTCGAAAGGGGGAAAGTCCAATCTATCCTCTGCAATTTCGGAGATCAGTTTCGACGACCTGGCGTACTCTGCCCTAGAAAATACTGTCACATTGGATCGAGTGGTACAAATCGACTGGATGTCTCACCTCGGTCGCCCGTTGTGTGTCCACCCCGGTTATCTCTTTAGAAAGCAGCTTACTTCCTATCTCGATCAGGTTTGGGTCTTATTGGGACGCTATGGAACCCCAAAGCGAGACAGAGGACTACGGCATGTGGTTCAACCATGTGATTAGAGTCGAGGACAGCAAGATGATCTCAGCCGACCATCTCTGGAAATTCGTCACGCGCGGCGCGATGGTTTGCTTTCGAACAACCAAGCATACGTCGACATTGTTTTGCCCGTCTGTAACACGAAACAGAACATTTCCAGAGACTCTATGATGGCGATACTAATCTGGGTGAAGAACGCGGTACGCTTCAAGAAGAACATACAAGAGACGTTGTTTGACACGATGAGCCCTTTCGACTTGGGCATGTTCCCAGAAGAAGGGTCTCCGACCACCATGACAGTGACACCGAAGCCGGTAAATCGACTTGTGCTTGCGCTCGCTTCACCCGAAGCTGGCGTAGTCTTTCGGGAACAGCCCGAGTGTGCTAAGAATCGTCCGGATACTTCGTTCACCGCTTACGATATCTGGCTTGCGGGACTGTCGACAGCCATGTACGGGAAGATCGGCGATGTCAGTGATTTGGACACATATCGAGCTCTCCTGGATCGTTCGCTTCGGCCTCACTGGCATGGTGCTTTTGAATTGATGGAGGACCCGCGTGTAGGCGACGCGGCGAAGAAGTTGAGAGGGTCTCGTACTGTAGGTGGCGGGTGGCACCTTTGACGTTGTCCCATCCCGATCATGAATCAATTTACCGGCAGTGCGAAGGCGTCGGCAGCAATATTTGATTTGAATGTTCGGTAGCAATTGTGATGTCATGCGGCCCCGCCTAAATGGAGGAAGTAATAAAACTAGGCAGGGGTCGCTCGAGCTGCCAAGCTATCATTGGCAATTTGGCAGGACGCCCTGGAGCGACAGACTCAATACCGTGTTTGCTTCTCTAACTGCCCCAAAGTCATGAGACATGTGCGAAATCATAAAGCCAAAGAGCTTCGACACTTCTTGGTGATGTCGTGAGGTGCAATTTTATTATAACTTACAGTACTCTGCAATTAGTACCATATGTCAATGTACGGGAGGATAATCTACCAATTTATGAATAATTTACTGTACGGGTATCGGAATATCTAATTTTCCTCTCGCGCGGAACGTATCCGCCGCCAAAGTAACCTACTGTATCAGCAACCCATCGTAATCCCCGCGTATGGCCCGTCGTGATCGCTCAAGTCTTCGTCCAAGATATTAACATTACCGACAGTGCACAACTCGGAAGGATTGTCCTGACCTGATAATATTGCGTAATGTCAGAGCCCAATCAGACAAACCACACCACACCAGACAAACGCAGGGAGAGAGAGAGAGAGAGAACGCACCAGGGCAAACGTTCCACGTGACGGAATCCTGTATATGGATTTCCCCTGACGGGTGGTGGTACCCCAAGGACATGCCGGGTACAGTCGGTACAGGGTCCTCCTCGTTGTTAACGTGCGTCACGAGTCCGCTCAGCTGGCTGTCAACAAAATCGGCGAAAGCCTGGTTCCCGACGCGGGGCATGCCATAGCTGACCACCTTCACCGCCGTGTTCTCGGGCAGCTGTAGGCTGAGGTAGACGCCGTCGAGGAGGGCGAGCGCCCCACCTAGAGAGTGACCGACGACGGTGACGGACGAAAGGCCTTGCGTCGAGAGGGTATCGTTGACGGCTGAAAGGATTACCGATGCGGTTCTTGTGTGCATCACCATCGTTAGCATGCGATGCAGTCATTGAAAAGGTGAGGGAGGTAGCGTACTTGGCTTGTTCATCGAGAAACCCCCTGTGAGCTTCCAAGTTCGATGGAATTCCCGGGAAGAGTGATGTGTCGAGTGGCTTGCGGATAAGATCAGCATCAGTGAGGATGGGGAGCCTGGAGGGTGTGATAAGTGACACAGATGGCGGGAAATTCCAGCGAGGAAGGCAATCTCACAATTTGTGTGGATTTGTCCCTTGATGCGCGACGATGACTGTGTTCAACGATTGGGAGAACCCGACATACCCTGGGGAGAGGTTCATGAGCATTATTCGAGAGCGTGTCAGTCATAGTTCAATTCGCATACAAAACTGGGTGTCAGTGCCGTCGCCTCCAGCCGCAACCGGTTGAAAGTCGGGGACCGCTTGACAGTTGGCTGTGGGAGCACCGTTTCAGCAAGACTGCTTCGAGGGTGGAACAGTCAATGAACGCACCTCCACATGTCCATGTTGTTGTTTTCGATGGATCGCAATATGCCGCACTTGCAAAGTGTGTGAATGGAGCGAAGGTATCGATCTGCGCGGAGCTGAGCGGGGTGATCGCTTGAAGGTTGACCTGTACGGCTGCAGCACGGACGAGTGCGACAGGAGCGAGAGCGAAGATAGACAGTAACGAAACCATGAGATTTAGAAGGCGAAGATGCATTGCACTATTCAAGATGGCATGGATGCCAAAGTTTTATATACCAATACCAACCAAGAAGAACGCGGATCCGTCAGCCTCCAGTCCATATTGTTTTTCTCGACAGGGGAACAATACCCCCGAGGTATCATGCGATGCTCGTTGTATGCGCCAATCAATCAGAGAAACATCCGTTCAAAGCACGACACAGTTCAAGTTATCGAGGCGGCGCAAGCCCATCGGGGTTATACCGGCGTGTCAACAAGTCAATCCGCGCGCACAGAAACGCCCAATAAATGTCTGGCCACCTGTCCGCACAGGAGCGACAGCGTGGACCGGAAGCGAGTTGTGTTGCTGGGAAGCTGGGAAGCACAATGCCTGGGAACTTGTTTCGCGCGGGCGCGGATGATGCCATGATGGAACAACAGATGCGATTTGCGACGGCTCCTCCTACTAGTCCACCGGGACGACAATCTCCGAGAAGCTCACAAGGATGCAGTGCAGTGCACACATGGACAACGAGGCTGAAGCTGATGCGGTTTTGACTGGATCACAGAATCCCCCTAGAATGACGCCCTCAGGGGTGCTGGAGCTGTGGAAGGGTGATCAGTTATCATCAGTATTGCATGTCATGCAGTCGGCCCCGATTGATGCGCTAGATTATCAATGATAAGAAAGAAAGCAGAGCCTTGCGGCGGCGGCGATGAGCTGGCTAGAAAGTTTTAGCCACGTGCAACGGAACTGTGACGGAAAGAGAAGCGATTGGCTGTGCCGCTGTTGGAACGTGGTCGACCCCCGCTTGATGTCTACGTCGGTTTCGCCGGGCGATGGAAATGGTGCGCGGCCAACTGATCCAGCGAGCATCATCACCGTTCCAGCAGAGAAGAAGAAACTCGACCCCACGCTCGATTTTCTCGCTGGAACCGCCGCAGGCATCTCCGGTCTAGTCGTCGGATTTCCTTTCGATACCGGTGGGCCTTCTTTTGTTTTTTTCCTTCCTTTCCTCCTCAGACTGATCATTCGTCATCAAGTGAAATACAGATTCCAGAACCCATCGCCAAACGCCCGATACCGCTCCACCTTGCACGCGCTGGTGACCATCACGCGCGAGGAACGCCTCCATGGCCTTTTCAGGGGTATCTCCTCTCCACTGGTGCGTCGGGTGGTCCGCCGCAGGCACCTTTGCGCCTCTTCCCCCTCCCCTCGAGCTGAACGGAACCGCGGACCCCACCCCTCTCCGCCCTAATGGTATACCACCACTTCCCGCTGACAGGCCACCGCCCCGGTCATGAACGGGATGCTCTTCGCGACATATCACTTCTTCACGAAGCTCCAAATGCAGCACGATAACGATGCCCATAATCAACAGCCCACGCTCGCCCAGATCTTTCTAGCCGGCGCATGCTGCGGTCTTGCCTCTACGTACGTCCCGTCCCTTCCCGCCCGCCAAAAGAAAGCCTAAACGAATGTTCTACTTCTACACCCCCATAGACTGCTCACGACACCGATCGAACTGATCAAGATCCAGCAGCAAAAGCAGCAGCAGCAGCTATACTTCTCCAGTCAAGAAGCAGGACGCGCATCCCCCGCATCAGCACGCGCCGTCGCGCAACACGTCTACCGCGCGGGTGGCATCCGCGCACTCTATCGCGGGCTCTCCGCAACCATCTGGCGAGACGTAGGCGGATTCGGGATGTACTTCTACGGGGTGCGTGCGTGCGTGCTGCGCCCCCGGTGCTGCCTAACTCCTTCTCATTCATGCATGCAAAACACCAGTACGAAGGCACGCTGCGCCTCTTCGCGCCCGCACGCCCAGCGGCGGACCCAGTTCTGGACAACGGGGTGGTGGAGGATGCGCCTTCGCGCCGCCTATGGGCGCCTCTCCTCGCGGGTGGGGCGGCGGGTGTCCTCGGCTGGATAGCGACGTTCCCTTTCGACGTTCTCAAGACGCGTTTGCAAGCGGGCACGATTAGTACCGCGGACGCGTTCGCGGGCTTGGACACGTCATCGTGGCGTACGGCGCGCAAGATGTACGCCGAGTCCGGCGGACGTGTCTTTTGGCGCGGTTTGGTGCCCACGCTCATGCGTGCGATACCGGTCAACATGGCCGTGTTTGGCACGTTCGAGGGCGTCGTCTGGACCTTCTCAAGCATGTGAAGGTTCTCTCATGTACGCAATCTGCCGAGAAAGAACTGCCCAGGACCCTGTTTAATGTTGGTGGCGTCACTGGCGTTGCTGCGCAATAGAGGCAGCGAGGGCGCGCGGGTGGGGGGTTAGTGCACACCTGCAGTACGACAGGAGGACAAGGACAGAGATGGAAGCGGCGATGGCCGTGATAGTGTGTGACAATTGCCGGGATACATGATAATATCAGATAGGCTGGCCTGTCTTGCTCATTCTGGGACATTCTGTATATTATCAGTTTTATTTATGCGTATTCGTTTAGATGGATCTAATGCGGGGGGAAGAGGGATCGGATAGTACATCATGGAAAGAAAAGGATAATTTACAAGGAGATTTTGTTGCATCATGACGAAAAGGCGACACTGGGATGTATGAAGGGACTGGGAAGAAAGGGGAAAGGAGGGTGGCAATCTGGTTGGTGAAATGCACTGGGTGTACCTTGTCCCACGGGAACAACGAGGGAAGAAGGGGTATATAGGTGAGATAAAAGAAACTTATAAAAAACGAGATGGGAAGAGGACAATGGGGTATCATCAAGTGTGAGAAAGGGCACACATAGAATATGAAGTAGATGGGGAAGTGGTGGTGGTGGTGGGAAGGGGAAGGGAGAGGGAGAAGAAGTGAGGCGGACAGGGGAAAGGTTTTCATTAAATGTCATGATTCGTCCATTCGGACGTCGATAGTCCGGGGGCGGGAGCGCGGCGTCCGCGTCGGTCTAGGGCCGAGCTCGCGCGCAATAGCATCGTCGCCTTCGACTTGCGCACGCGCATACAACGCCTCACGAGCCCCTTCGTCCGCCGTCAGGTTCGCCAGGGAGAGAAGGGCTTCTGCGAACTGCCCGAGAATATGAACATACGTAACGAGAGGGGAAAAGAAGGATTTGTGCTCACCCAAGGCTGCATATTCACCAGCGACGGCTCGGACGACTCTGTAGACGCGGACCTTTTTGCGCGATCAAAAAATGATATGGCTTTGTTCAATGATAAATGAAGCCAAAATCAAAAAATGAAAGTCAGAACTATTCCCCAACAGGAAGAGCGGAGAGAACTCACCAGTGGAAAGGCCAGCCCTGGCGTCCTCGGCGTCCTTGCTGAGCAACACACTCCCATCCCCGCGCTCAAGCTTATCCTCCATCTCGTCCACGCGCGCACTACCAACGACGAGCCAGCACCGCCCCCTCGCAACGCCGACGCGCGCACGCCACGCATCAACATCCGCCTCCATATGCATCTGCAAAAACACCTCATCGGCCCACTTAGCCCAGCGCCTGCGTGCTTCCGCATCGCCCAGCCGCTCCGCGACACCCAGTACATCCGACGCGATGCTGAACAGCACGTGTTGGCGCCGTGCTGCCGCTCCTGATGAAGAGGGCGAGGAAGAGGGCGGCGGCGACAGAGTGTCGGTGCTGTTGTTGCTGGGGCGAGGTTGAGGGTTGTTGTGTGGCATGTGGAAGATCCCGCGCGAGAACTGGTCCGCTGCTAGCGTGAGGAGTTCGGAGGCGGAGGCGCGCGTGGCGTGGAGGAGGCATGGCGTGCGGAGCATCGTGATGGCTGCTAAGGGCGAGCGGGGCTGATAGCGTTGTGGCGGGCTCGATGCGGTGGGCGAGTGTGGGGATGAGGGCGCGGATGCGGAGGGGAGCCGAGCCCGCACAGTTGCAGGCGAGGGCGGGGGCGAAGGCGATGATGAGCGCTTCGTCGCTTCGTGGGCAAGGGCGACGAGTGTGCGGCCCCATGCTATCGCCACGCGCCAATCATCGGCGCCTGTGGCGGCGTCGTAGGGATAAACGTGTGTGCCGTTCGTCTGGCAGGGCAGGCTATCGCCGGCATTGAGCACATCGAGGGCTGCGAGCCAATAGGGCGAGGGCGTAGTGGGCTCGCGGGGAAGGGCGAGGGAGGGATTTTGGGCTATGATGTTACCGAAGAGGAATAACGCTACGCCCAATACGGCATGCAAGGCTGAGGGCGATTCGATTCTATTTTTATACAGCACAATAATTGGTCAGAGAACACAAAGCAACGTGAGAAGGGCAGGGACGACGACGAACGGATGATGATGATGATGGGGCTGTTGTAAGTGGCTGATGTCGGATTCTGGGGTCGTGCTCCGCCTCGATATCGTGGGCTCGTGCCAAGGGCGCTCCTCGGACATGAGGACAAAGTCGGGCGAACTGGACCTCTCGCGGCGCAGTCCCTGAGGAGGGGGCCGGGAGAAGAACACAGAAGGGTCCGGGAATCGCACAAGGAAGCGATGACATTCGTGGATGACCGCCCTAAGGATAGGGATGGAGCCCGCCAAGTCGTCGCCTATCATATTTCAATTTAATGGGGTTAATTCTCGCGGCGATAAGACGGGCATAAAGCAACAGCCACGCACGATCGCAGAGCTCGGAAGCCCATGATAGCATCTCCTTGATTTCTTCCCAATCGCTGTACTCGTACGACTCCTTCTTCGTCGCGCCCGACGGTGCGCGCTCGGCGATGGAGGTCGTGACCATGTTCGGGTTCAGGGCCGCGGTGCGCCGCGTGGCGGTATCGGAATCTTTGTCGCTATCTCCTGGCAGTGGCAGGGGAGTACCATGACCACCACTTGACGCCATCCGATCACGAGTGTCCACCGTCACCCCCACGTTCGTCTCCGAGTTGACATGAGCCGTCCATAAATCCATAGGTATACTGGTGGAGTAGACCTTGTTGATGTCGGTGCTGCTGCCCGTGCTGCTTCCACCGCCCGAGTCCCTGCGCTGTCGTTTCGAGCTGTTCGAGTTTTGGCTCATATCGTCCCCATCGTCGTCCGCCTCTTCCTCCTCCTCTCCTTCGCAGCAGCTTTCCATCTCGCGGTCCGTGTCAGAACCACGACCAGAGGAACTCGATTTCGCCCCCCCACTACCGGGTGTCTGCGACAGCTGATGCCGATCCTGCGAGGCAGTGGCGGCGGTTGCAGGGTCTAGCCGCCGGCGTGCCTTCCACAACCCACGGGGTCGCTTGAGGCCCCGACGAGGTACCCGTGGCCAGTTTACCCCCGTCGCTGTTGATGGTGTCGGTGGTACGAGAGCCGCCAAGACAGAGGGAGAATTGATCATGATGGTTAAGGGCGGGGGATGGGTGCTTGTGGGGTTGGAATGATGCAAGTCGATTACATGGAGAAAACCTTAAGTATATCAGGAGGTATTAGCACATCACGTCGAGCGCTATCCCAAGCATGGCTCGCTGTGTCGGTCGAGGCCCTCGCCTCAGGCCGATCGGATATAGCAGGGCCTCGACCCGCCCATGTGACTTCCAGACTAAATCCAGACCCGACACATATCTCTAGAAAACGTCCCTGCTCTCCTTCCCTCACCATCCCCTTTGGCGTCCTCCCTTTCCCCACTTTTCTAATAAGAAACTTGTCATATACTCATACAACTCCCGGGTGGCCCCACGCATCCGTATACTATGATCACTGTCGGGCGCCCGGTCCGGCATGTCAGCCTTCATCCATTGTCATTTCTGCGCACGCACCTGTCAGTGAACATCCGGAACTGGTAATTCCTTATGTGTTCCTTGGTAAACATGTCCAGCAAGTGCGCCGAATTCGCAAAATGTACATTGTCGTCCCCGCTCCCATGCGCGAGCAGATAGTCCATCTTGTCGAATGCGGTCACGTTCGAGATAGACGCATTGACGTACCCGCCTGGATTGAGCGCGGGCAAGTTCATGTACCGTTCAGTGTAGATGGAATCTGTCAAGTCCCCATACATTAGTCAACGAGAGTGGCAAGAGGTGGGATGAAAAAAGTCAGGGTCATGACAATTAAAGGAAATACGAACCGTACAAGCGCCAACTGGTGACAGGCTACATCAAGGCGCAAACAAAAATTAGGACACTCGGCATCAACGACTGATGGCATCGGGAAAACGCACTGCAACAGCCATTGCCAAAGAGTGGATGCCGGCATCAGCTTCGACCACCTTTGAGCTCATGAAACCGCCATAGGACTGTGTTCATTGCATCAGAGCACGTGCGAAACCCCATGTCAAAGCACCACTTGCCCAACCCCAAATCCCGACCCGGGTCGGGTCTACGTAATCCTTCGACGCCCAGACACTGATAAAAGGAGGGGCGCAAATCACAAAACAAAAAAAAGACGCGGATACTTGATAACTCACCGCGCAGCGTTGATCTGGTCCCGCACCTCCCAAAACCCAAGGTTACCCTTGACCGGGTTCCGCAGCGCCCGGCCTTTATAGCCCGTGCCGCGTCCGTCGACGACTACAATGACGTACTGCAGGCCACACGCGAGATACGCGTGCCAGTTGATGTCGAACGAAGCGCTCACAAGCTGTGAGCCGGGTCCACCATATCTATGACAAGTGCAAACAAAGAGGGGGGGAGGGAGGGGGGGTCAATGCGGTCGATGGTTTGCAAATGACAAAGAAAAGATCGGCATACACTCGAAAGAGCACTGGGTACTTCGTGCGTCCAGAGTCATCCATGTGCGGAGGACGTAATTCGACCGCGTTCAGCTCTATTCGAAAATTTGACAAAAAGAAAAAAAATCGGGTCCCCCCGTTTTGTTCAAGTGAGGCAGTGAGAAACGAGCTAATTAATTTGAAAAGAGATTCCCTCACCGTAGCCATCGCTTTCTATCGTCGTATGTTTGATTATTGGGGTCTCGAACCGGCTCCAGGTCACGTTCAGTGGAGTGTTATCATTGACGACAAAATTGAAACCTAGGTGATCCCGTTCAGAACATAAGCAATTCCTCTCTCTCTCGTCGGTACTCACTCATGTCATTGGTCTTGATGACGCGTTGCCATGGGACATTCGGGCCATCGTAGCTGAGTAGGTAGAACCCTGCCCCAGGCGAAAAGCTTGCAGAATACCGTGCCAATGTCGACGTGTCGGTCAACGCCAGTGGGGTAGGCTGCGGCGTCGGGGCCGCGTCGGTGTACTTGAGATTGCTATCGAGGGGAAGGGAGACAGAGAATACGTTGCGACTGATAGAAGATGGGTTGGCAGCTTGGAAGTACCTAATAACAACAACAAGCGGTCAGAAATCATGAGCTTAAAAACACATAGAACGAACGCGAGAACGCATACACAAGCCCGTTCACAAGGTCGACAGCCCGCACACCATCTGTGACCTCCCAAGGCCCCGTAGTCAGGAACTGAGGCGTGCTCGCGCTCGCAGGACTGAACAGCGCAATGTGGTTGTACCCGTCCTTGTCCGGCACGATATCGAGGTACGACGGGAGTCCACTCGGCGAGAAGTTTTCAGGGAGTGGATATACGGTATGCTCCGACTCTATCCAGCCCTCGTCAGCCTCCTCACCGTCTTTGCCGAGCGTGCGCACGACGCGCCCAGTTCGCGCGGCGAGAAGCGCGGTATCCGATAAGTCGAACAGGACTGCGCGGCCTACGTCCGCGTTGCGGTTTACCTCCTTGAGCAGGAGGGAGCCGCCGCCGTGGCCGAGCCAGACGACTTCTATGATGATGCTGTCGTTGCGCGGTAGGCTGCCTGACCATTCTAGTTCGAGCGTCGATTCTGCGGGATCGTAGTAATTGTTGAAGGAACTTTCGTAAAGGTATCGCTCGAGGTCGAACACGGAGGCGGAAACGAGCGGGTTGGGATAGCCTGGCTTTGGATAGCGCATCGTCTGCTGTGTTGTGTAGGGCACGACGGCGTCCGAGTCATCTGTCGGGTTGTAAATCGGGAAGGTGTACTCGTTGACCAGGGTTTCGTCCAAGACAAGGAAGGCGATTTTGGTCGAATCAGGCGACCACCAGAGTGCAAAGTCGGAAGAAAACACCTCTTCCTCGTACACCCAGTCAGGGACACCGTGGAAAAGAGTAGCATTTCCCGAGTTGGTAACCTGAATATGAGATGCGTGCCGTCTACGGGCATATCAGAAGACGATTAACGAAGCAGGCAGGCGATAGTATGGCTCTCACAAAGGGGACGATACCGCGTAGAGATCATTATTCATGACATAAGCTATTCGCTCCCCTGTCGGGGACCACGTCGCATAGGCAACGATTGGAGGATGAGAGGGGGGACTAGGGGCCATGTTTCGTTCGTCGCCAGATCGTAAATCCAGTAGTTCCCAAAGCTCGACCAACGCCATTGCTACGTTAGCCTCACAGTCAATGCGAGGCCTACAACGCGGATTGGTTGAGGCTTACCTTGAGGGGGTCGGCCTTAATTAGCATGTATTTCATGTCAGGCGACAGCTTCCAAGTGGACCACGCCAGCCGATTTCCGTGCTCCTACAATGTGGAGATGGTTAAGGGCTACGCGCGCGAGAGAGACCATCGACCAGGCTCACATCCACGAGATCGGAAATTTGCACGAGATTGGTGGTGGTGTTCGAATTGAGGTTCACAAGCTTTATGAAACCGTCCTGCTCAACAGAAAAGACACCGTCGCCGGCTTTTGCGTAAATGGGGAAATTCCGTCAGCTCCACAATCACAGAGGTAGCCCACTTTGGCATACCTTCTGGAACCCACGAGAGGTCCGTTCGCGCGACACGAAATGTGCCGTTGAAGATGTGATCCATGGTGATGCGCTCGTTCCCGGGCACCGCGCGTTTCGTCTCTTTGTAGGACAGAGCGGCAAAGAGACCTATCGCCCCCGAGAGCGTCAAAAGCGCAGCCAAAGCGAGAAGGAGCCCTCGGACGGATGGGAATTCCTGCAATGTGCCCGATTACGACCATGTCCACGCGAGCAGCAGCTTGCTTGGTAAATACAGTACCTTCTGCCCTCCGACATGGAGGCTGTCGTCAGCCGACCCGGATCCTAAAAAGTTGCCGTGTTCTGCGCGATTCAGCGAGCCCGGACCATCCTTCTCTGCTACCTCTGACTCGTCTTCTTCGTCCGAGCTTGGCGCGTTGAACGGACCTTCTCCGTAGTAGACCGCTGGGCGCGGAAGAAGTCCCTCGCGCAGAGAGTCTGCATTGTCGATATCCGCGTCGCGTATGGGACTGTCGTCCTCTTGTGAGAGCGGGTCATACTGTTGAGGCATGCGAGTCCCCTTTCAGTTGCCGGGCGCGGGGCGCGGTGTCTTGAATTCGATGTGATGTGACGTATTGTACGTCACGGTGTGTCACAGAACCTGCAGGGCTGTTCGACGGAGTCTTTTACAAGTCGATGTGTTTCGCTATTTCGCCGTAAGGTCCTTACATACTCGTCGCACCATCATGGCACCCCCCAAGGTGACACCTGGGATCCGGTCATGATTATATCCCAAGAACGTTTCGGCCAGTCTTGCTGTCTTCTCCGAACCCTACCCTAACCCGCTCCGTTTCTCTCCTTTTAGATAGTGGCCGTTCAATCCCTGCACTACCTCACCCTTGCCCTACTCGTCCCCCTCTCCTCTCTCTCTTTGCGGAGCCCGGCTCGCTGGAGTATGAAGGTGGAGCTTTTAATGTCGGTACGCCAAAAAATTCAGCTAGCTCCCGCTCACGTGAACCTGATGATCGATGCATAGGGATGCTAATGGACTGGCGCGAAATGGCCGGAAGGCCTACGTTTCGAAGATTACACGGCGAAGAACGATGGTCCTCCTTCACTGGCGCATGGAGTGGCGGCCGCAAGGTTGCTGAAGGTCCCTGGTACATGGGCCCAGACGGTCGCGGGGATTACATGCGGGGCTGGATCCTTGCAGCGTGTTGGGTGTTGGCATCAACGGCAGAGTGAGTTGCCCGCGCTTACCCGATTGATCGCAACTCAGCACCATTCCCCTTGTAGTGTTTATTATCTGTATCACCTTGTCCGACGACCTCGGCTCATTCTAGACTTTACCCTCACGGTGCTCTTCAACCATCTCGTGCTGACGACTTACTACTCCGCCGCCATCCCGACGTCACTTTTCTTCTGGATTGTGGTCCTCGGCAGCAGCTTCCTTACGTTGCTGCTTGCCGAACAAATGTGCGTAAAAAGGGAGATGAGCGAGGGCCTAGTGATTGCAACGAACAGTCAAGAGGCAGGCGACGTTGAGATGGGTGCACTGCGCAGGGACTAAGATGTGCGATAATCGCGCGTTTTTGGTCAGTTCTGATAGATTCCGATGTCATTATCTCATCATAGACGCAATGAAGGTGGATGCTCCTCGGAGAAGCGCTCTTGTGCCGCAAAGACATGGTATCCCCCAGGTTGGCTAATAGCACTGCGCCCTGTCCAAGGTACCGGTAGATGAGCACAATCTGAATCCTGGCACCTTCCGTGGAGATATGCGTAGCTCCACTTGTGGCGTCAGAGGCGAAGGCGAATTATTGGGTTTTCGTCGGCACTTTTTTTGATACCGTTCTACTTCCCCTGGACATTGGTAGTATTAAAGAAGCTATCGGAAAAGATAAAACTTGTGATACAGTGAAATCGACCATTTGTACGGCTCCTTTTCATCAATTCAGATCTTCGCCTCGCCTCCGACAGATCACGGGAGTCCAACTTCACCGACCACCTTTTGCGTGGCCTCTACAATCATTTCCCATTCCGTTCGGTGCAATCGCGCTTCATACGCCTCCAACGGTTCCCCCTTTTTGATCTCAACCTCACGCACCACCACCGGTTCGCCACGATCGACCTCCTTCACAACGCGATGTACCATCGCGCCGACCCGGTCACCTCGCCTTTCTGGAACGCCTCGTAGCTGCGTTCTATCGCACCCGTGCCATCAAACGCACCGGGTAGCGCCGGATGTATATTGATCACAGGTATCGAGCCCATGGCGTCGAGGAACCCCTCGCTCAAAACGTGCATCCACCCGGCTAGCACGACGATGTCTGGCCGGGCATCGAGCACAATGCGCGCGACCTCCGCGTCGTACGTTGAGCGAGTGCGATCCGGCGCGGCCTTGAGGTAGGGCTGTAGAGCAAGGTGGCGGTCGGAATGGGCGGGTCGGCGCTTTGCGCACGCGTGAGGCCGTATGCGGCTTTGCGGTTGGAGAAGACGAGCACGATGTGCGCATTTGGCAGGGCGGGTGTGTTCTGGGCATCGATGAGAGCTTGCAGATTCGTCCCTAGTGGAAGTAGGCGATGGGATAGGATTGTCTGAAACGAAAAGCGTAGCTCAATAGAACAGACCTGATCCTGATATAAGGACGACGATGCGCCGTCGTTGTGCCGCTGTGTCAGCCATCATGGGCAAAGCGGGGGCAAGGTGCAGGGAACGAGCGACTTCGCGATCGTTATTTCCGCCCCATCGATTTCGGGTTCGGTAAGCGCCGGGTCCGTCACGTGGCTGCTTCCATGATCCCTGCCAAAGACCATTGTCCTTGCCCTCACAAACCCTCGAACTTACTCCATGAACTTACTCCACGATGGCCTTAGTTTCTCTGACCCCTTATATCTTATCCCGCAGGAGATTTTCTTAGACCGGCACATGGCGCGGTGACAGCTCGATATTGCCGACTTCTTAGTGCTTCGCGCCGGCGGCTTCGTAAAGAGATTCGGGCCTGGCATCTGAACCCATTCAATTCTTCCCCACGATCAAGCACCACCACCACCGGTCAGCGGAAAACCCACTACCGCAGATCGTGTATGCGTAAAAGCGGCAGAAGTACGTTATTCGTCTGGCGATATCTTTCGTTATCCACACCCTGAACTGTCGTGTTCGATTGCTCTTGCTGTGATCTTTACCGGCCTCTCCCTTTTGTCTTCATTTTTTCTTTGTGCCGTAACCTTTGCATTTCACTCTTCCCTGAGCTTGTGTCCAGCCCCTGTACTTCGATGGTTTATCGGGTGGTGGCGCCGTGACAAGTGGCGATCCGTTAGCAGTACCACGTTCAACCCTGCTCCACTAGCGCTTGCTCCTGGCCCTCACACATGTGCATTCAACACAACTTTTGTGAACGTTTGTCGGTTTGTGGCACATCACACTGCCACTCGATCGACGAGCTATACTCGTTCCAGCTGAACCCCTTACTCGCGCCCTTGTAGTTGCTAGGTTTGCTCCACCTTCATACGACGGTCATACCGTTAGTACGAGCTGGCTTTGAGGGTCCAAAACGACCTATACCAATAGCTCCTCTCCCCGTTTGATTTGGTACTGTTTTCGGTTTGTTTATTGTCCCTCTTTTTTTGTTCCTCCGAGCATCTGGTTCGTCCACATTTCCGGATGGTGAAAAACTAGTGCGTCGCTCGGTAAAGGGGTCCGGGCCCTCACTCTTTCGGCGCCACTTGTGGTCATATGACCTCAGGCCTATTCTCCATCCATTTGCCGCGTGGTTGATGTCTGAGGAATTTTGTGATGTTCGAGACCCGGGTGGTGGTGTCTGCTACACAGCAGGAAAACGTCATATCGCGGTTGGCATTTTCAATACGACGTCCGACGACTGCGAGCATGTGTTTTCCTGCAGGTTTATTATCCTTCCCCTCAATATCCCTTGAACGGTTGCCGCGGACTTAGCCTGCTCCGACTTCGTCGAAGAAAATGCGGGCCGATTAAGAAATGTCTTTGGTTATCCAAGCCCCGGTTGTGGCACCGGTCAACAGGTGTGTGTCTCATGGCAGATCATCGCTTGCTGGCACCTGTTTCAGAGGTAGGCATCGTGGTCATCCCATCAGATTGGGTATGCCTTGTGGGGAAACCGGGATCGCCACCGTCCCGGCTAACGGTAGCCTTACGTCCCTGGCTCATGGCGCAGACTGGGCCGTGGCGTCCCCCTGATGTCCAAGTAATATTTCCCTGGTGATGGGTCTCGCTTCTACTAGCGTATCCCAGAGACATATGGTCCCATCCGGACGTCGCATGATTTCTCACTGGAGACAGGTGCCACATGAACTCATTATACCGCCACTTGCCTCAAAGCAACTGAGAATCAATCTTGTCAAGGACTCTCCGCCGTTACCCGAAGTGTGTACCTCACTCACGATGAGCATCACAGGGCCGGGCGCCCTTGTTTGGACTGGGTTGAGATCAGGAATAGCGATACGCGAGATACTCATTTTCTGATATAGAGTCAACCCCGCCGGAGATGGTAACAATGTCCCCAAAAAACTCGTTTGGTGAATCTCTGTGCTTCCCAAGCTGCCATGAACTCTCTGCGTGTTGATGGGATTTCGTCGTGGCCTTCTTACCGAACGGGCATGGCTCCAGGAAGGAGGACGATCGGGAATGTGAAGCGTGCATATACCCGCCATTGTTCAGGCTCTCACATGGCCAACATGTCGGGCGGTTGGTAGGCGCTTCGCACGAGGCGTTTCCAATCGCCTATAAAACACCCCTTTACCCCATCTTCATGGTGCATTTTCTTTCCCCTGATTCACCCGCACCGTCACACTTGTATGAACATGGAGGCTGTCAAGGGCTTTTTGGCACCACTTGGCCTCAACACTAGCTCTATCCAAGACACACTGGTGTGTATATTCCGTTCCGCCCCCGTCTCGGGTGAAGGTTTTGAGCTACGATTTGCAGAAACTGGTTGTCATTGGTGGCACAGTCGAGACCGCACGAAGGGCCTCGATATCCGCATGGAATGGATTTGTGGATTGTTCGTATCCTCCTTTTGAGGCGATATGGGTGGCTGAAGCATAATGGTCAGCGTTCTATCTTACTGCACATTTCAGCCAAGAGGATTACCCGTATGACTGGCAAGTCCGTTTTATCGCCCCCTTGCGTGTATGCACTCATGTCCTTTGCCTTGACAGGCTGATGCATTGGCTTTCTAAGGTACGTCCCGTCCGGAGGCAATAGAGGCGTGGTAACTAAATTGCCGTTGCCTTGCGGGAAAATAATACAGCAACCTGCATGGGGCCGCAGTCGAGAGTTTGAGATTACTACGCGCTCAGTCGGTCGGAATCAGTTAAATCAATCGATGACCGGGGACTTGGATGAGGACGAAATGGATGAGGAAAATGAACATGAGCTGGAAAACAGTCGCCGCAAGCGCAGGGTGACATTCATGCCCAGCCCGGGTAAGTAACTTCTCCGCTCGGCTTTAGCGTTCAGATCGGAACGGATTTTTTTACCAGACACCACGCATACCATTTTCTACCGCGGCCATTGGTTGAAGGTGCGGCACTCAAATGACGGAACCTCCCTAAAATAGGAGATTGCTTAGTACGCCGCGTTTTAGATAACGCGCACCCGTCGTTACCCGGACTATGGCCATTGTTCGGCTCTTAAGATAAGGTGCGTGTAAAGGCTGTCCGATTACGTTTTATTATTATTATTTTTTATTTTTCGCTAATTACGAGCAGTGTCGTTGCACGGAATAATGACATCCTCAAGAGGCTCGTGCTGGAGGCCAAGCGCGAATATGAAAAGGATGCGGAACACCGCGTGCATATTTTCATGGCAGACACGTAAGGGGAAATCAACTTGTGGTTCGTATCATTCGTACTGATTTCCGAAGGACATACGCATGCTGGAGATGGAACGGCGCACGCCAGAAGCGTCCAATGAGCTCAATAGTTCTGGACACGTCTGTCAAGGAGATGCTTTTAGCGGATTGCCGAGATTTCCTGCGTTCTGAAGACTGGTACGTCTATTACTTAGAGTTTACTGAAATACGAGAGTAACATGTGGAACACAGGTACGCTGAAAGGGGTGAGTTCATTTCATACTTGTGCACGTAAAAATGCAGGTATTTATGATCCTGTATTCGGAAAGGAATACCCTTCCGACGTGGGTATCTGCTGCATGGTGTGCCGGGAAGGTTCGTCCATATCCCCGAAATGGAGTGTCATGCGCTGACGGTGATCCTTAAGTGGCAAGACTTCACTCATCCATTCACTTGCTGGCGAGCTTGGCCTGGACATATATGTTGTCAGTCTCTCATCTAAGGGGTGCGTAATTCGGCTCTTCCCCTTATTATCCGGTTAATCTCGGGGAGTAGAATGAGCGATAACACTTTATCGACGTTAATGGGTAACGTTCCATCACGGTCAGCTGATTCTTTGAAAGTAAATGAAGGGGGCTGTGTGTTTCTCAGACGCCTTCATCTTACAGATGCATATTGCTGTTAGAGGACTTGGACGCCGCATTTACCCGGGGCATCACTCGAGATTCTACGTCGACCGGTGCCCCTACAGCGCCCACCAAGGCGGCAGCCGAAGCAAATGATGGCTCCACGCTGAGCCTGAGTGGCCTCTTGAACAGCCTGGATGGGGTTGCCGCTGCGGAAGGCCGGTGCGTCCGCTGTTTCAGTCGCGCCCTTTGTTTCGTTTAAATTGGCTTTTTGTCATTTCCGACAGGCTTCTTTTCGCCACGACCAATCACATCGAGCGTCTCGATCCCGCGCTGAGTAGACCTGGCCGTATGGATGTCTGGATCAATTTCACCAACGCGACAAAGTGGCAAGCGGAGGGCATCTTCAAATGTTTCTTCCCATCTCGGCCATCTGCGTCGTCGTCGTCATCATCATCGCCATCATCGTCATCACCGTCATCACCTATCTCATCTATTGATGTTTCACAAATGAATCCTCCCGAATCCAGGCGTAATAAGGCGTCGTCGGCGCATTCCGTACCGATTCTTGAAGAGGCGGAAATTGCCCTGCTTGCCAAGCGTTTTGCCGATGCGATCCCCGAAGGGGAAATGAGCGTACGCGCTGGTTTCCTCCCTCAGTTGCTCGGTGCTTGTTTCTCACAAATAAGGTTTGCAGGTTGCTAGCCTACAAGGGTACTTGCTCAAGAATAAGACCCGACCAAGAGAATGCGTGGAGGAAGTTGCCGAATGGTGCGGGGCAGTCCTCTGGGTTTGGTTATTGTGACGGGAATTAACTTCTCTTTAACTGAATAGGGTGCTTCAGGAGATTGAGGCGCGAGACCGAATGAAACGCGAGAAAGAGGAGGTGAGCGACGCCCGCTGTCATTGTTCCTGGAGGGAAGTGCCTAATCATATTCATCTCAGCGCGAAGCGAAAGAGAGAAAGGAGGTGAATGAACAGCATCTTCCTTTCAGGTTACCCCATGCTGACAGTTGTACGGTTCGCGAAGGCCGAAGAGCTGGCGCGTAAAGAGGTTTGTAGTCCATTCTTCCCTTTCATCGTTTCTATTAAGCGCGTCATTTCTGACTTAAAACTTTTTGAATAGAGGGAAGAACGGGAAGCGCGAGAGGTACTGTCCATTCTCCCGCCTGTTGGCTCGTATGAAATGAATTTCTGACGATGAGATCTCTCCATAAAAGCGAGCAGAGAGGGAAACAAGGGAGGTACGCAACTACATCATCTACCCTTTTCCGTCTTCATATCCCGCGCTAACTGCCCTTTGTTTTTATCAGCGACTGGACAAGAAGGATTACAAGAAGAGATCTCGGCGCGCTTTCCGTTCCGAGGTGACCATACCCAATCCGGACATGTACATCAGCTCAGAGTCGTCCTCTGGTCTGTCGCATCCCCAATCACCTCCACCACCACCTGCCTCGATGATGGGGTTTCCCTCTCCGACGTCTCCGATGATGGCATCGGTGCGTTTGCAAATGCACGGCCGCAACGGAGTCCATGTGGATACCAGCGATGAGGACGGAGATGAGGACGAGGATGATGAAGACGAGTTCGAGGATTCGGAGCCGACCGAGGCCACGGCAAACGGAACTGATATGGAGGAGAGTGCGACGTCGGAAGGCGAGATGTGTGCGACGCCCGAGAGCGGCGGCAGTAATGATGGTGGTCCCCGAACCGTGGCTGACAAGTGGGTTACGGTCAAGGGTGGACTGCTTCTTGCCCCTCTACCACCACCGCAGGTCATGGGGCTTGAGGCTATGGCCGCTGTACCCATCGCCGGTGCGCGCTCATGATGACGATGCAGATCTGGAGAGAGCGAGCGAGCGCAGACACATGGGTCCCGGGGAAACTTTCGAGTAAACGCAAGCTCAAGCTCGGCCCTAGCATGGGAGCGCGCCCGGGACAAACCGGACTGGGCACGCGGAAGTCATCGTGCGCGGTTACTGTAACATGTGCTGCCAAAGGGTCGCTGCTTCTTGGCGCGTGAACGATCCATTATACCAGGCAAATATCGCACGCTGGCTTCCTCCCTTCCCCAAGCATTGCGTTTGGCGTCGTATTCCTTTTGTCATATATCCAGGTGTGTCTGTGCGCGCCGTCAAGACAGCTGTCATCAGGTCCATTCGTAGAAAAAACCCCATTTTAAAGTAGTTCATTTACCCACCATCATATATTCGAACGTATCGGCCCCCTTCACTTCCCACTCCCCCATCGACCCCTCATACCCAGGACATTTGATTTTGCCTTAGATGGTTGCTCAACACCACCGCCGCCGCCATCAACGGTGGCTAATTACCCCCGCCCTTACTGCGACTCCCCCGGTTTTCCCCTTCCAGCTTCACGCCTATTTTAACCACTTAGAGCTTTTCAGAGTAAATCTATGTGTAAGGGACACACCAAAGTAATTCTAGATACAAAAATCAGGCCATTTTTTTTCTGCGGAACGACTTTCTGTTCCGAGTTTGCTTGTGTACCGGGTTTCTTCATGGAAAATATGAATTTGAGTTGTTGAAGGCTTTGGGGAAGCCAAAGTGTTGGGGAGTGGTAATCCCGATAACATCGATTGGTCCCAGATGAGAAAGTGCCCGTCGTGCCCAGGCCGCCTATCCACCGGTGAGCACGAGCCACACTTTCTCGTTCCCACGCCCGTCCTGTCCCAACTCCACCATAATTTCACTGGCACTCCTGGCACTCCAATCCAACCAACACTGGCACAATGGAGCCCGAGGGGATGGAAATGGGCAGGAATGATTGGTGAAAGAAAAAAAAAACAAGGCTAGTCGTTTCTTGGAGTCATTTCGGATCGACGCACGCACGCATGCACGCACGCCTGCACGCCCAGGGCATTGGGCATAGGCAGGTGCAGGCGAGACGAACACGGGGCAATACAGCGCCTTGGAAAAATTGTGCCATTCGGCCTTTCGGCGTCCTCCCTGTACCTAGTTCGTGTGCATGCGTTTGGCCTGCGCTCGGGTGCCTTCGCCCGTCATTGCATCCGTGTCTTGTATTTTTGGCACCTCTTGTCGCTGTCTCGCTCCACTCGACGTCGTGCCGAGTCCAGTGACGTCTTGTCCTGTCTCGCCGCCAGTGGCACGCACCCATCTACATCTACGATGTCCAACGTTGTTCCCGTCATTTGGCTCTCGTCGCTTTATGTGATCCGAGACGACCGCCGAGCGCAGCGCTGCGTCTCGTACATTGTTGCTGTTTTTATAGAGTACATTGTATGGAGGCGGTGACAATTTACATTACTGTACATTTTGGACAGCCTTCCAATACGACTACAGCTCTTGTCAAATAAACGACTACTACCAAGTTCCCCCCCCTCCGAAATGATCGTTTCCCCCCTCCCTTCCGTCCTTATCTCTATGCCCGTTCTAAAAAAAACCCTGTGGTGTTGGGTTAAGGGTGTGCCGGTGCCACTTGGTGGTGGTGGGTGGTGTGATGATGGCGGCGGCGGTGGCATATAGTGGCATAGCGGCACAGCGCCCCATCGTTCCCATCGCTGGCATTCGTTGCTATCTGATACCCTCACGCGACCTCGTAGTCCTTTCACATTGCCTCGTGCTACGGGTTACAGTTTCGCCCTTTCCCCCTTCCTCCGATCCCAGCACTGAGGCTGGCACCACCACCAACCCCGGCGGCCTATGTCTTCACATGTATTCAGGGGTAATGTATCCGTCTGTATTCAAGGAACGTATACGAAAAAAGTTTGGCGTGTGCTGGCTGTAAACCCAACCTTTTTTTTCGTTTTCCCCATCCTCCCGCTCCGTCATCCCCATATTGCAATATAAATGTTGACACAGAAGTTTGGCGGGTAACTTAGTAACTTACACAGAGGCGGAATTTGACCAAATGAAACTGTGGCCCATGTCTTTCGGCCGAATTTACGGCCGCGTCGTCCGGTCGATTTACGTGGTTGGCGACAAATGCTGTGCACCTGGGGATAGTCGATAATCGTGTGTACGTACTACCGTACGTGCATACCTATGTCTGTCAGCCGGCTTAGCGAGTGGTACGTAGTACAGAAAGCCTTGAAAAGGACAAAATCACCGAGTGGAGAGGATCTAATGTATGGTACTTTGTAATAGTAATTAAAATATATGCGGATGACTAGACACTCATGACGATGCTGGAGGTTTGAGGTTCACCTCCGACAAAATCTTGAACGCGTCCTATATGCCTCGAGCAGCGCCTTGACGCGTGTACGTTCCGCAACGAGCGCTGCGTCCTCGTCGAGCAGGTCCCCAAACAGCGACGGCTTGTACAGCGCGCTCACGAGCCGATTCTGCACCTGTTGCGCGCTGTGGTTCACCAGGAGATGCATGATCGCCTTAGGGATCAGATCCTGGATGCTCTCCCTCACGATCGAAAAGTACGATGCGATCAGCGACCGGATCAGGCTGATCTCCATCTCCTCCCTCATTGTCAGCTGCGTTCCATTCGCGGCAACCTATGAACGGCGATCGTTATCCACCATCCAGGACCTGGGGGAGACTGAGAGGGTTAAAAACTTACTGCCTCGATGTGCTTGCCCAAACTTTTCATGTCATATGCCGCATTGTTCCCATCATGCTTCCCTGCGAGCAACCCTGACCGCAACGCAAGATCCGCGCCACCAGACAAGTCCCGTCCGGAAGCAGCTATTCCATCGGCGCTGCCCGCGCCACCTACTAGTCCTTGCAGACCGGAATAACCAGAACCAGAGACAGAAGCCGCAGAGACAGCACTGCTCGCGCCGATAGGACCAGGACCATTTTGTCCAAAGATGTAGTTGAGGAATGTATCGCGCGCAGTCTGCGGCAACCCCTGGGCGTTGTGCTGCGACGCGTTTGGGTGCACGTGCGAGCTTCGGTGAGTCCCAACGCGCGAATCGCTCGCGTTTGATGACCGCGGCGATGCCTTGGCACCAGCCCCTCGCGGGCGTTCCCGCTCGTGATGCAGCGTTGCGGAGACCGAACGGGTCGTCGTGGTGCTTGCCGACGAAGACGCAACTGCACCAGGGGGAACTCGTCGGCGGAGTCCGTAGCCGTGTCATCTTCCCTGGCGACCAACGACGAGCCATTGGAAGTCGCCGAGCCCCCGGTAGGTTCTGCCGACCTGGGCTGAAGCATGGAGCAAACACTGTCAACAAGGGTCAATGGAAGCATGCGTGCTTCTTACCCGTGGTGGTGGTTCCCGTGTCCGCCATGCCGAGAGGCTGGCGGCGGGTGCAAATGTTGTGTCGTTGCTGTGGTAACGCAGGGTGGTTCGTGTTGATATAAGCGACTTGAATGTCGATGAGGCTCTGGGCGTAGGTCGAAGTCGGGCCGAGGCGTTCACGCAGCAGCTCGGAGACTGTCTCGACAAGCTGGGCATGCAGCCGTGGAAAACGTTGGAGTTCCTAACGAGTAGGGTGTATGTCAGCCGAGCTGAAGCATCGCGTCCGAGGTAATGACGGTACCGAGCTGGTGCAGTTATGGCAGATCTTGACGAGCTCTTCGTACACGAGCTCGACACACCGCAAGCTGGGCGCCTCAAGAAGCTTGATCTGCGGCTTGACGAGCAAATCAAATGCGACCTCGGGCACGAACAAGCTGGGGCGCGGGCCGGTGGAGTTCCGTATTGCGGTGCGGATGTCCTGGGTCTCAAGAGATTGCGTGGAGTCGATGCTCGCGAGTGCGTGGCCAAAGACGTCATTGAAAATGTAGTAGATCCGTGCACCGCCGGAGAGTTCTTTTGTGGAGATGTCAACGTTCGTACCTTCGATGGACGTGACAAAGTCGCGGGCGAACTGGGTCATGAGCCGGAGGACGAGTGCGCCTTGCTGTGTGACGCGACTGCGCGGTTAGAGAGGAGGGACGAGGGTTGGGTAGAAAAGACGAGCCTGGTTGGTGTCACCGTAAATGGCCTCATCGCCAAACGAGTTGAGCTCATGCTGTGCTTGACCCATAAGCGTGTTAAGGCGCGCTTTCATATCAGGCAACTTGTCGCGAATATGGTTCAAAAGCACCTAAAAAAAGTTGCTTGTTCGTAACCCCCGCGCACCTCTCCATCAAGAAGAAAACGCAAAAAGGAAGAGCACGAACCTGGTTGAGGGTCTTGGCGAGGTACTTCGTGCCGTTCTTGATTGCGATGTTCCGATACTGTGGATGGCTTCTGAAGAACTCCGTCTCGCTTTCGAGCGCATCGGACATGCACTTGTCGGCGTCGATGTCCCGCTGTGAGCGGTTCACAACGCCGATGAAGCCCAACTTGAGCGGGTACACGCGCCCCGTGAGCACGTCCTGTGCGTGCGTGCCCGCATCCATCAAGTCCAGCTTGGTGAGGATGCCGATCGTCCGCCGGCCCTGGGGGTCGACGGACCGCGCGAGCTTGAGCGAGTCCGAGTTGGCGAGGTCTACGTTTGCGGCGGAGACGGCGAGAATGACGCTGATGTGCGGGTGTGGGTGCGAGTGCGAGTGCGTATGCGTGCGTGTATGCGTGCGTGTATGCGCGTGTGGGAGGTGAGGCTTTCAGGGTGTGCGAACTATAGAACGGAATTGGGGAACCGGCGCACCAGTTGGGCTTAGAGATGTACTCGAGGACGAGACTACGGATTTGCCTTTCGATATCGCTCGGCTGGTCGCCGACTGGAATCTATATACAAAACCAAAAACCAAGTCGAGTGAGAGGGCTCGCATTGAGGAGGGCACGACAACAACGATAACAGACAGACCTTTGTGAGCCCGGGCAAGTCAACCAGGGTAAGGTCGAGCACGTTCGGGCTGCATATCCTCAGATGGATCGGCAGCTTAGACACGCCTTTGTTCTGTCCGGCGACGCGGAACGTCTCCTGCTCGATCTCGCGCCTGATCTCGTTGAAATCGACGAACCGCTTGTCAACGTGAAGGAACTGGCCCCACTCCTCGCCGTCTCCGGGTGTGTGGACCAGTTGGAGGACGAGCGGTCGGCGCGTCACGATGCCCTGGCCGCGCGGCAGGAAATCGCGCCCGACGATGCTAACAGCGGCGTTGTGTTGTTAGACGATAACGACGGAGGGAAGACATGATAGGAAAGGAAGAGGAGGAGGGCGGAGGGGGTGTTCGGTTCCACTTACTTTTCGAGTACACTGGACTTTCCTGCGGATTGGCTGCCGACCTTACGGAAGGAAAGGAATAAGAATAAGATATATATCTTCAGCGGGCACGAAGCCTGCATACCACAACCAACTGGGGCATGTCCAGCTCCCCGCCTGTAAAAGCCACGCATCGTGCAGGATGGGGTCAGAGTTGAGCAAAGGGTGGACAGCAACGCGATGTAGGCGAGACGTGGGCGCGCACCGAGGTTGCTAAATGTGTCCTGGAGTTTGTTGACGAGCTTTATGAGGTCCTCGTCCATGGTTTCGTGGGTGGTTTGTTTGATTCAGGTGAAGGGGCTTGAGGTGAAGGGAGAGGACAGGTTGCAGAAGCAGAGCGGGTATACGGCGCCACCAAGTCAAGTCAAGATAGTCGCGTCCTCACGGCACCGGCTCCAACTCGAACAAAAGTATATTTGGCAAAACTCTCGTTCTATCTACGTATTTTCATCCAAAGACCCATGCACGTCCTCCCAAGACCTAAATTGCCTTGTTCTTGACTAACTCTGCATCATCATCACCATCACCAGTCGTCAACAACCAGGGGTGAGAGTTTAAACGGCGGATACTCACGGTCAACTTCGGACACGGCCCACGCAAGCACGTCCTTCTGAGTCTTCTCCTCGAAATGTTTTTCAAACGTTATCAACGATGGTCTTGACGAGCCGAGCCTGCTCATTCTCCTTCTCCTGCTGCTCAAATCGCACCCAGCTGTCAAGCACAGCCTTGGCCTCAGCAGCAAGCGCGACTTGCTGGCGCCGCACGAACGCGTCAGCCTCAAGCTGCGCAGTCTCCTATAATCAAAGGGGCCAACCATGCGTGATCGATGAGTCACGAGGAGGGAAAAACAGGACGCGCGTGTGAAATACTGACTTTGGAAATTGCAAAGAGTCCCTCGGTGAGCGAGACGACCTCCTTCATTTGGCCTACTTCGTCGATGCGGTCCTTCACGGCCTGCGTGTGTTCTGCGCGCGCGCCATCGAGCACACCCTTGATGCGAGCAATATGGTTCTCGGCCCACTCTTTGTACGGCAGGCGAGCGGTCTGCACGTGGGCATATTTCGATCAGCACCCTTTCCGTCTCCCCTCCAAGACCACAACAAAGCACGACAAAGGAGGTGATCGTTGTAATAAATAAAAAACACCTTCCCATCCTTAGGACACTCGGGTAACAGACAGGAGGGGTAGGGGGAAAAGAAACCGACCGACGCACCTTGGCGATATAACCAAAGAGGATAAAGAATCCAACGGCGATAACGGTCTCCTCATTGAACACGTAGAGCTCCTGTGAGATGGCTGTCGCGAGGAGGCCGCTGCCGAGGATGGCCGTGCCAGTCTTGGTGACCAAGCTTGGGTGTGACGGAAGCTTGTCGATGATCTCAGCCGCGCGTTCAGCGGGCGGGGGCGGATTTGACGAGGACGACGCCATCGTCCGGCTATATAGAACGAATGAGGGAGGGGGGGGGGGGGGGCGTGAGCGGAGCAGTTGGATGGTAATGAAAAGTCCGAGCGAGCGAGACGCACGCAGAGAGGATTTGCGGGACGGCCGCATGAGGTCGTGCGCGCGACGCTGTGGCAGAAAAGACAAGTGAGCAAAGGAAGGGAAGGATATGGAGAGCGAGGGAAAAAGACATGCCAGATGCGCGGAGGGAGTTCAAGGCGATTCTGGAGGCCATCGTCGTCGTTGTGAGTTGGCGTCGCCGGCAAACTCGGAATCTCAAATTATTAACGCCTCGTCCGATAAATTCCCACGTGTTTACGAGTACATTCACTGTACTGTACATTCTGCCTAGATGGGTGTACAGTTACAATTCTGACCTACGTGAAAAGGATAGAACGCAGATGACCGACTCGGCGATGCCTTGTCTCGCGCTACTGTACCATGACGGGGAGCGTTTGATGAAATACTACTACTCCGCGTCCTTGGTGGGATTCACGATTATCTCTTCTTGAACATCATTGCATTATGAGGCATCTATCGTATCGTGCAGTGCATAATAAGGGGGTGACTATGAATATCCTATGCTAACTACAGATCCCAGAACCAGCCGTATCAAAAGAGTGAAAACGCAATGTCGTTACCGCAAACAAGAGGAGGGGTCAAACCAGGCCTCCGTGATACGACATTGGTGTGTGCAGTATTGAACGGCCCAGCGCACACCTGTATCTGAAAAAAAAAACCGAACAACATCACCAACTTGATCACAAGTCAAGGTGATACCGTTGTAGGGACTACGACGGTCCGAAAACGTAGCCTCATAGATGTTGCTGACAGTGCCAGCGATGCAGCGGGGGTCCGGGTTGTCCTGGCCTGCGCAAGCGATCCATTCTCCGTTCACTTGGATGTGGATCTCGCCCCGACAATGGTGGTACCCGAGAGACATGCCCGGCACGATCGGCGCCGGGTCTCTCATGTTGTTGATGTGCACCACATCCTTGGAAGATATAATCCACGTAGTTCGCAAAGTCTTCATTGGCCATACCCGATGACTCTGACTCTGATACTGGGGTCCAGCTCCAGCTGCAGTCGGAGATAGACACCATCGACCAGAGCGAGTGCTGCGCCGAGGGAATGCCTACAGTCGCTACCGTCGCAGATGGGTGCTCCCCAATCAAGATGTTCACGGCCTCGAGCACCTCCGCCGCGGTCCTGTGGGGTACGCAACAACAACGCAAAGGCCATTGTGATCAGGAAGCAAAGGGGCAGGCATAGAGAAAGCACAGGATCGCATTGGACTGTTCTTCAGCAAATCCTTTGTGCACCTGGATTGTAGTTGATATACTCGGAAAAGGGACCCGTCGAGACTCGTCAAGAGCACTTTCGAATCGGTACAGTAAGATCCGCGAAGCTGGTGGCGGTGGGTACATTAGCGCCCAGAGTCTCGATCAGTACCAAATAAAAAGGTCCATTTACTTACAACTTTTTTGGTCGATCCCCTGATGCGCCACGATGATCGTGTCAAGATACTGGTGGTATCCTACGAACCCTGTTGACAGAGTCAGCATGCAGACGGCCGGAAAGGGGATGGTCACAGCTCGGTGAACGTGTGCACAGAACTGCACTTCAGAGCCATCACCGCCATTCATGAGGAGCTGGAAAGTGGGATTTGCCACGCAATTCGCTGGGAACCGACGCGTCAGAACAGGTACATCAGGCACTGAACCTCACCCTTCCCTTCCGCGAGAAGAAAACGAAATGGGTCGCAAGTGAGATATGCACCTCCGCAATTCCACCCAGCAACACTTTGGGGACTGCACTTGACTGCGGCCGCATAGTGGCTGTACGGCGAAAGTTTGTCTATTTTTGTCTGAGAGCGTAAGAAAGTCCGAGTTATTGTCCCTTGGAAAAAAACGTCGCGGACGTGAGCCCCACGGGAGTTGCCATGATAGTCGAGCTGAGAAGCATCGTCATAGAACGACAGTTGTGTTTCGAAATGAATGAAAGGTAGTGTGAATAAGCCAAACCAAAGGCCAGCCTCGTTGGCGGGAAGCTCAGTGCTCAGATTCGAACGAGGCAGGCCTTTATGAACTCGAGCAGTGTCCAGTTGTAAGACGGTGACGAGCTAGTAGCTCAAGACCACACTCCATGGCGGCAGTAAGTCGATGTATGAATGCCCATCACGATTCGCCAATGTCGCACATCATGTCCTTTTCGATTATCTTTAGAACACAGCTTGGGGCAATCGAATCATAAGAGAGAAACATGTTGTTCTGAGGTAGAACTGCGCAGAAGGATCACCGCAGGTAGGCACCAAAGCCGCATCGAACTGAGGCAACGAGCATCAAGTGGCGGTCCTTGGGAGAGGCATTTGACACTAGACATCGGGTTATAGTATAGTATTGCCAAATAAGTTGATTACAGTAATGGGCACTCATGAAAACGGAAAGATCGCTTGTGACGTGCCGTCGGTGGAACCGTAGTAGGCCAATGCACGAGGAATCAATGATCACAGCTATGAGAGTTAGTAGTAGGGTGTCGCGGATCGGTCAAAAAACGACCTTGTACCGGGTGGCTGTAACGTTCGAGGGTGGAAAGACGTAGTAGTGTACTCGTGGCCAAAACCTTGAGTAAACACCACTGCAGAGCCCGAAAGGGTCGTCGCCACATCATGCATCATGACTGGACATAAGTGGATCCTGGCCATTCCAGCATTCTACATGTCACCAACGGATCTTTCCGTCCGGCGGTCATCCGGTCATCGCCCAGGACTTGTCCAGTAAGTCTAATCTTGCCCGATCCCCCACGCGCCCCATCGGCGCCGTGGAGCGAGGGACTTGTGCGAGCAATTGAGTGATGCATGATGATGATGGTGATGATGATGTCCACGGCCGGATCATGTGGATCGTGCCATCATGGTCCACCACGAATCAAGCAAGTGCCCGGATTTGAAGGAAGGAGAACGGGAGCGCAGCATAGCGTATACGGATTTACCAAAGAACGCAGATATCGGTGTGGCGCACGGACTCGGACCGGGGCTTTGCGCGCTAAGCCGCGCTTCCTTCAAGTTTCTCTTGCCCACGTACTGTGCGGGCCAACCCATGCATCCATCACCTGTCCAACCATCCCAAACCTACGACGTGCCCATCAAAACCGAAGAACGAGTCCGCGTGCGTAGCACCACATCCACCATCCAATCCAATACGTTAGGACCACTTGACTGAAACACATTATTCTCTCTAGCCCATCCCGGCGCTACAACAGCAGCCGCAGCGCGTCCAGCGGTACAAAGACAAGTGCGTGCAGCGCGTCTTTTTAGTGCGAGCGCGAGGAAATGTGATTGATTACCTGCTGAACGTTGACGTTGAACCTGTACTGTACAACTCCACAGATTCCAAGCTCTCCGCGAGCGATACGAAAATGTCATCGCCGTGCGTTTCTCCCCTCTCCTCATCCAACAGCATCCCACAAATTAACACACCACCACCACCTTTACACTTACACTTACACTTGACATTTGCACGCACGCACGCGCACACACAGGCGCACACAGAGCAGCCCGCGCCGTCCAACGCGCAACCGAAAAAGAGCAGCGCCTCCAAGCCGAAATCAAGTCCGTACACACTTTCCTTTCACTTATCTATCACTTTCGCCTCCAACAAACAATCCTTTCCTTCCCCACCCCAGCATGCTCTTAGACGCCGCGCTCGCCGCCTCCCCACAGTTGCAATCAGCCGCGACGTCGACGCCAATCCCAGCAGCGACAGCGACGCAATCGACAACGACAACGACCACGCCGACTCCCGTCCACGCCCATCTGTCCCCTCTCGAGCCACACGCGGCCCCGGTAGCGCCAGTAGTAATACCACCGGCAGCACCACACATGAACGGGCACTCGTCGTCGTCCGTCGCTCCTCCGCCACACGTCCACGCCCACCCCCACGCCCATTTGCACGGACACGCATACGGGGCTAATCACACACCACCCGCGCCAGGTTCGCTGCTGAGGTACGTAACTACGTGTTATGAAATACGCGACTTTCCATATTCCTCACGCGCGTAATCCACGCAAATAATCAAAGAGGGCAGCTGACACGCCTCTTCTCTGAGAAGAGCGATGGGGGCGGTGGCACCACGACTTACAATGGTGCAGAATACTACGCCAGCCCTGCAGGCCTAGCAAGTGCCGATACGCCTGTGCCCGGGCACTTGTCCTCACCATTATCCCAAAGTTGGATCAGAGCATGGCTCTCCCTCTTTTGTAACGTTTCGTGCTATGAAATGAGGCAAATTTCTTTCCCCACCTTCCATTTCTTGGCAGTTTTAAAGAAAAAGATAAACGAGAGCCGCGGGGGCATTCCGAACAATATCATACATCGGGATCTATGAGCAAGAGAGCAATCGAGCGAGAGCAAGGAACGATAGAAAGGGTGAAAAGGACGCTGGTGATAGAAGGCACGAGCCGGACGTGTTTGGGTGAGAAATATAGGGGAAGAATGGGTTTAACGATGACCTGCTTTTCTGCTCTGTAAAACAGACAGCCCCAGAAGTTTCTCAGGAAAAATAATTAACAAAAGAGGGGGAAAGAAAGGTAATGAGCTTGCTAGCTTTATCAGCAAAGTACAACACCGAGAATTTAAGAAAAAAAAAGGAAACAAACGACCTGCGATACCCGTGCGAGATGAAAAAGACACAGGATGCAATACGAAAGAAATATATGAGCGGCATGACGGGAGCAAAGGGGAGAAGCAAAAAGAATAGATATCGTGACAAGCAAATGACAGGCGTCGAAGTTGGATAGAGCAGCAGAACCCTCACCATGGGAATGAACAAAAACTGAACGATGATGCTGCCTCTGCAGGGCTGAAAGCACAGCGACTGCCCTGCAATCAGACGATTCATGGCCCAGGCGTCGTCACCGCCAACGAACCCATTGGTGGTAGAATCGGCTGAGCAGCAGCAACGGCGCGAGCGACGCTGCCAAGACTAGGCACTACTATATCCTCACGACGCGGTGCACGCACTGCGAGCCCGCTCCCACTTCGCGGCCGCGTCGCGGCCCAGTTGGATCCAAAGTTATTGTATCCCAGGGGAGCTGAATCACTCCGTGCACGCGACAGGCGCTGCTTGGTCCCATCTGCAGCAACTCCCACGGCAGTAGTAGGTGAACACCGTTTGCTCCGGCACTCGAAGCCGGCGGAGGGAGGACACCTCCACCGGTAGTACGCTGCCGCTTTCGGCCCTGTGCATCTTCAAAATCCATGGGAACTGGAGAAGGAGAGGTGCCGTAGGGCGCGTGGGAGTGTGTATGATTGTGCGGGAATGAGTGCTGCCGTGAGAGCGAGTGTGAATGGGAGTGTATGTGAGCCGTTGGCGGAAAATCAGCAGTTGTGGGGCTTGACGCGGGAGAAAGCGTGTGGAGGGAAGCCACATTGGGAAGTGCCGAAGGTGGGAAAGGCGTATGGGCGGATATGGCTATTGTCGTGGGCTGAGTGACGTAGATATTTGGGCTCTCGTCCGGATCAGCGAGGTCTGCCGGGAACGGGGAGGGCACTGATTGGGATGAATTGGATTTAGATAGCAACGGAGTTCGAGGGCGCAAGAGAGGATGACGTTAGCATAATCGTAATTGACTAAAGAGAAACGGGGACATACACCAACCAGGGAAGTTTTTCTCAAAGGCATCGTAGAGAGCCTTTGTGAGGACTGTCAAGCGCTCCGTCTTTGCCTTTTCTACTGCGAGTGCACTGGCCACGCGGCGGTTGTCCTCACGCATCTGAGCGAGCTGAGCGGCGACCTCGCCCGGAAGTTCGACACGGTGCTTGATGGAAGGATCCGGTTCGAGCGCCTTTCGCTTGATCTCTTCGAGAAGATCGGGTCGTGCTCGCAAGAACTTGTGGTGTGAGAACTCCCATGTTTGGGCATCGGTCGAAGTGCGCTGAGCGCGTGGCGTCTGCATTAATTCAAGTGACGTCACTCGTGGCCCGGTCATGTGCGCGATAAACAACTCACCCGATTGATTTTGTGGAAGCCGTACATGTTCAGCTGACGCACAAAGCTCGAAAACTGTCCACAGTCAGTCTAGTCCAGAGCGAACATCCGTCAAGCTTACATTGTTGTGTTTAAAGTGCGACCCCAGTATCGTCCGGCTAAATTCACCCACATTCGACACAACGAAGCTAGTGCAAATATAGATTAGATCCGGTCCTCGCCCTATTGACAACCGTCATACCTGGTGCCGAGTTCCGTCCAAGAGATGAAATGCGCTGATTTTGGGTCGTTGATCATCCTGTGAACAGTCAGAATGAGGCAAGGAGGGCAAGGAACGTTCACTCACTGATACAGTTTCGTAACAAAATTATTTGTGCCGATCGGTTTGCCAATGACATTCATGCCCCCGCCATTGCTCTGGAGGGAAGACGGGACGTGGGAGGTTGGTGAAGCCATCTGGCCATCAAGAGGTTTGAGATGGTCATCCTGCTCGTCGCTTGTAGCCTCGTCAATCGGACTTCCGTTAGGGTCAAGGGAAGAAGGATAACCCATCTCCACTTCGTCATAAGACGCCGGAGTGTGGATATCCATGGGCTGGCCTAGGGCATCGAACATGCGTTCCTCCATATTGGAAGGAAGTGACGTCCCAGCCGTAAAGCTTCGCTTCCTGGGAACGGACTTGTCAGATGACGAGGATGAGCGGCTACTCAGGCAGACACGGCGGGCGGTTAGGTCATTATGCGTCGGATCAGACTCAAAACGCACGCCCCCTTGGCTATCGGGAGGCCCAAAAGAGAATTGCGACGGGGGTGGCTGCTGCTGCTGATGGCCCGAATGAACTGTGCATGATGATGAGCGCCAAACGGCGTATGGTGGCCATTTGGGCTGAGTGGAGTGATCGGGGAGACACCGCTGGTGGCTGTGCTCGTATGAGGAGAGGGATTGATGGGAGATAAATTCGTCGGCGAGGTGACGCTGAGAGACGAAAGATTCAGCGACAGCGCGGACCGCTCCATCATATTTTCGGGAATGGCTTGTCCCGGGGGTTGAAAATACCCGCCGTAGGGAGGCGGGTCACCAAGGGACGGCGTTGATGGAGTAGATGAATAGGACGGGGCATGGGCTGGCAGGAGATGAGTACCGCTTGGCCATGTCGGTGGCGGTTGCCGTTGTCGATGTGGCGGCGGTGCCTGCTGTTGCTGCTGCTGCTGCGTTTGCTGTGTTTGTTGAGACTGCTGCTGCTGCTGCTGCTGTTGGGAGTGTTGCTGGGACTGCTGTTGCTGAGATTGCTGCTGAGAAGATTGTTGAGAAGAGTACGGAAGCTCGCTAGACATGGTATGAGGATAGTGAGCGTCCATGAGGTGGTGAAGGGGGAAAAGGTTTGGGCGATTGTTTAGGAAGAGACACAAGGAGAAAAGGGAGGAAGGAGGAGAGATAGATGTCTAGGACGGATAACACGCGGCTAGCATGTGAAGACGGAAACGTGCAGAGCGGATGTGCGGAAAAAGAGAGGAAAGATGAGATAGGATTGGATGTGCAACAAAAGGGGGCTGGGAGAGGAGAGGAGAGGCGAAGAAACCATCAACACAGGGACGGGAGGAGGAGGAGACGGAGGAAGGGGAAGAAGAGAAAAGAGATTTGGTGGTGTACGGTGTTAGTACATAATATTTCTCGCTCGGCTGCCAATTCGTTTTTTGCACCCCCGCACTGTCCGTCCCTTTCACCCTGGCCGATGAGCCACCGAATAGACTTTTTTTTTTCCTCCGGGGAGGAGAAGGGAGGACCCGGACTCGGATGTCTTCGCGTCACCGCTGTCGGTCCCCGTCCGTCGGCCGTTCTCGACTAAACTTCTAATGCCCTACTCGATTCGTCGATCGGCCATCCATTCACTCTGGTCCCCGCTGCCCCGTCCGGCCTCTGAACAAATAACAATCCGGTCTTAGAGGGGCCCCATTGAAACCGTCCAGAGGCAGCGAGTATGAAGCCGTGTGTGTTTTGTAACACCCCCCTCCCCCCTGGGCCGGGACTCGACGGGGAAAGGCCCAAACAATGACGCAATGACCTTCTTCCCATGCCACGTTGTGTCCGCTCTATCGACACCCCCGCGCCTCGACCCGTGATCCAAAATACGGTGTGCCTGCCAAACTCGTCCTTTTTCATTTCACTCTCTCCTCACTTTCTGATCTCTCCTTCCTCTCCCAACACCTCCCGCTTTGTATAGTCTGCGACGCATCCTCGTTTTCGGTTAATAGTATAACCGCGTGATTCAACGCCACTCGTGCCTTGGACGCTTACGGTTAACGCAACAAGGGCTGTCGCACGGCCGCCCAGGCGGGAGCGGACGCAACGGCTCGGCGAGCAGGATAAGGAAGGAAACTAGGCTGGTTGTGATTCCCCAACAAGCCAGGGAGAGGGATCTCCTCGCCCTCTGACGTCACTTTCTCCGGATGGGTCCCAGCCTCCCACTTCCTCCCCGGCCAATTGGCGTAACGGCTGCCTGGACCTGTTCTAGGCCAGAACACCCACAGCAATCACCAGGTCAGTACGTCTGAGGCGCCCACGTGTTTCCGCCAACCAACCCCCCTCCCTCCTCCGAGCGCTCTCTCATGGTTCGGTCCGCACTGGCTCCCGCGTTCCGATGGGTTCGCCGCACGCGCGAACGCACGCAAACCGTGCCGACCGTGGTTCCGGAACCCCAGTTTTGCCGCAACCCAAAAAAAATCATATACAGTACAGCTGTCCGACTCAAACAGCAGGCCCCCTCATTTTTGGGGGTTGGAAAGGTTGTTTCTTTGGCGCGTTTGAAAAAAAAAAGGCAATTACATCAAATCACCTTGCGGATGTGAGTGGAGTGGAGCAATTATCATGCATGTGCGGCCCACATACATCGTGTTAAACTAACTTAACGCCAGCTCGATGCCGCATGCATAGGGCCCAGACTGCCCCTCCGGTGCACAAATGTGTGTGCGCGCGCGCATATACGCACCCACACATTCACATCCGTTGCATACACGCGGACTCCACGTCCCGCCGAGTACTCGGAATGGCTTATTTTCACTGCGAGTGCGTGGGGTTCACGGTCTTGTTCGCCCGATGTTGGGTTCTATCTTACCTCTACGGTCCAATAACCGTCTGTGCGGAATTAGAATTAAATGAACGAGTGGATGGGGTTGGATGGGACGAGTCGAGACGACACTTATCCCAAAGCGCGATAGTGGGATTCGGCCTAATGTCCCTTTCTGTAACCAACCCCCCTTAGCACCCCACCGGACGTTCCGAGATATCACACCTCCGCTTAGATAGGATGGGCGCGACAGGCGCATGTGTTTCGCGTTTTCGTCGCGCCGCGCGCGATCCAAGTACAACAGCAGTTGGAGTGAAACTTACATGACATGACTCCATTCATTTACGATGCGATAGACGAATACAAGCATAATTAAATGAAGATTTGGATTTGGGATATATTGTAAATTGCTTCTAACAGGAGAACAAACAGAAATTTCAATACCCAAGTGGCGGGCGTCTGACCATGTGCCATGGATGAACATATACAGTGTAGACTGGACATACAACATGCAAGCATGCATGGTTCCGCGTTGCAAGCTTTGCGCAGTTCGCTCGAGGAGGATGACGCACCATCGAGGATGATGGACACCAACAGCAAGCACCCAGCACGTGAAACGACACAACAAGTCAGTCCTCGTCCTCGTCCTCCTCGCCTATTACGTGCATCGGATCCTCGGTGCGCACGCGCGAGTACCACGCGCCCCGTGACGCAGTCCGCGTCGCCGTGAGCTCGATTGCACCCGGGGCATGCGCACGAGCACGCGCGCGACCACCACCACCACCATACTTCGTCATTGACGCCGCTGCCGCTGCCGCGTCGGACGCATTACGTCCGGACGTGGCGTACAGCGTGATCAGAAAGACGATGTGCGTGTACAGCAGGAACGCGATGCTTTGCGGGTTGGTGGTGTGGAATATGCAAAAAGAAGAAAAAGGAAAAAGAGAAAGAAAAAGAAAGACGGTGTGTGAGGAAGATGACGCCATAGGGTGTTTGGGATCCCATACCTGAACATGATAAGAATGTATGTTACGTGGTCCATACCACCCTCGTGCACGTATTGCAGTTCTTCGTCTGTCGCGGACATGAATAATAGCCCGGCTGCTACCAAAAGCTATAACGAAGCCCATCGCGTCGACATTCAGCCCCAGGTAAAGATATTATTGCTACTCACGAACGGTGGCAAATGTCTGAACGTGCGCCCCTTGGGGGACGCAGCCTCCGGGCCGGCACCGTCTGCGAGTGTGTGGTCTGATGATCTATCGTCCTCCACGCCATCCATGGGTGCATATGATGGCGCGACGAAGCACACCTCGATGAGACGGGTGAGGCCGGCTAGCATGAGCGTGTATCCAAACACCGCATGCACTTTCGTCGACAGTTTCAACGCCTGCGCGTGGTCTGACATCGCATAGCCAGTCAGGATGATGCTGTTCGTATGCTTTAGGGTTAGCAAGGTCATCACTTTGGGCAAAGGGGCTTTCACTGAATATTACATAATTGAAGGGACGACGGTGCGCTGGAGGTTGGGGAGGGTGAGGTGAGATCGGCGGATGAGCGATGAGTGTCGGTGATAGAGAGGGGGCTCACTTGATTGTTCCGGGAGAGATAGACACCAAGAATGCCACCACACCACCCTTGGAGCACGGAAATGAAACGGAGGCAATCACACGTTTCGCGCTATGAACTCACAGAGGATGCCAAGGATGCTACATGACTAGACGTCAGGATGGTCATGAGCGGTAGCTTTAGAAGATACGCACGTATGCTGCATGTCCTTTACGGACCATGCACTTCCGCGATGCTCTGTGAACGTGTTGACTAGACGCCATAATTAAGTGACAAGATGTAAGTCAACTCCCTTCCACACGCACCGATTCCCTTTCCGTAAATGGCGCAATCAGCTAATATTTCATTTGGGCAGAGCGGAAGTACACACCCAGGCCAAGATTACCCATGAATCCCACCAGTCAGGGCTACGTCCGCTCTTGCGAACCCATACCTCCCCCACGAGGAGCAGGATCGCTAGAATGACACCATATGCGATAAAGCCGCCGCCCTAGACGTACGTCCCAAGACAAAAAAAATAGAAGGAAAGACGTAAGTGTGACCCTTCCTTCTCCACTCAATCCCCTTCCTGTGGAGAGGGATCATATCGTGGCTTACGCACCATGATATAATGTGCGAGACACTGCCCAAGGGCGCCATCGCGACAGTATCCGCGAAACGCAATCGCACCAAAGACCATCTGGACCCATCCAAAGACCGGATACGACTTTCCGACAACGCCATGTGCCCGCACGGCCCAAGGACGCAGCGTCCGTTCGTGGATGTGCAGCTTGAGATACACACCCAGCGCAAGCTGCGTTGCGATTGGCACGAGGAGAATCTTGGCAAATTTGGCATGCGCGCTCGGAAGAAATTGTCGGCCACCGTGAGCGTGCCCGAGTATGTAGCCACCCAACGTGAGTGCAAAACCTGTGGCCTACAATAAGGGCGCAGAGAGAATCCGCCAGCGCGAAACCGTGGTAAGGAACCAGTTGACGAACAAAAACAGGGGAGAAGACAAATGGGAATTTAGGGACGGACGGGAGGGGCACGGTAGGTGCGGATGGGCGCACCTGGAGCGGGACATGCCAACGGCTACGGGAGAGACCTAATACCATGCCTATAGGGAAGAGGATGCCCCAGACGGCAGCTTGGAGGAAGATGTGGATCCAGAGGATCGAGTCGATGGATGCGCTGGCCGCCTCCTCGGAAAGGACGTCGTCATGCTCGTGTGCGCGCACTGCGTTGAGTGCGAGGAGGGACATAAAGAATAGGCGGTGAGCGTGCCCGCTCATTACGATAATGAATTACGCAGAATGTATAGGGAATTGGAGAGAACGGCCGCGGGTGCGCTCGGTCGCATAATCTCGGCCCGACAATGTCCGGCGCAGTCTCTGTCGTGGGGGCGACTGAGGTGGCTGTGTTTTGTACTTGCTCTCATTCATTCACATCATATGTAATGTGCCACAATGTAGAGGGGAGGCGAGCCTGATCCATCTCACTGACCGCGTTTTTTACAACATGTCCGACAACACAGCGGAGCATGATCGTCTCCTCTGTGTCAACCAGGCTGCGCAGCAAGGGTGAAAAATGTCAATTCTCTCGATGACGACAATATGCCCATCCCTCGATCAGCGTGGAACGGATACTTGCGCATGAGGTCATGCAAAGGCGAGACTTGTATGCAATGCGCGGTCGGGTCTGTATAGCTCACGCCAAGCCGTGGCCCACCTGGGCCCAGGGCCGAATGGAGTATTTCTATTTCACAGTCATCACCATTTGCACTTGTCACTACAGCTGCCATTGACGAGCACAGCCACTTGCCCCATGCCACAGCCGACATATTTTTCACTGTCGATGGGGGTCACCCCATATTCATCTTGGAATTTCATTGGGAGGGCCGAGAGCCTTACGATAGAACATGTCTACGTCAGCCCCGGCTTCTCAAGCCGATAATTTCATGTCAGTGAGATGATGGGAGCAAGGGGCAACCATCGCTTCCCCATACTGCAGCACCGAGGCCAGAATCTTTCTCTTTTCCGGGACCGGCAAAGTGGATCCCGACCACCTGTGATCGCATGATCGCATTCTGTAGCTTTTCCCACTTGGAGGCGCCAACGCCAAAGCGTCGTAGCTTGTTGGCTGCGCGTCAGGGAGGGACTCGCGCGGCCATCGTGTGAATCCAGCTTGAATCATTCAAGTCTAGCGCGGATCCACCCTCATAGTACCCTTGATGTGCCGTTCTGATCGCAGTCTATGACTCAAGATGACGAGCAGGTCGCCATGCAATTGGACGGGGAACATTTGCAAACACTTCCGGGGATCTGGGTTCGTTCAAGGCGTGGAATGGTGTATGGCATTATCTTGTAGGGAACAGAGTGTGGGTACGCACTGAGACAAAATCCGAGTCTCTGACAGTGAGGGTTTGCGAATCCTACGGGCATCGTGACCAGGAACGCGGTGTATTACACACACCAGCAAGAGGGATGAGATCTATGAGAAACGCATAGTCCTCCACCTCAAATCCGTTCGTTTGGAACATGGCCGGACGTACGACCTTTATTCTCACTGATCAGCTTATAATTAGTTACCCACTAATACTACTTACAAATGCTAGATAGTAAGGCTACAGTATTGTTCGATAATGAAGATATACCTCAGGTACCGACAGGCTCGAAAGAACAAGGATGTCCATCGCTGTGCAAAACAACTAACGTGTGTCAGGACTGCTCATATACTCGTCCCTTCTACGGGCAAAATGATGGCCGCTGGTGGGATACCTACCTCTGCAAGTTCACATAATGACAACTCTCGGTAGGAGAACGACAGACTTAGCTGTGGCGACATGATATGTGAACGGGAATAAGTTCGATACGTTGATGCGAACGGAGGAACTGAAGGAATCACGCCTCAAGGCAGTCAGGGAAAAGAGCGCCCCGCGAGGGTTTCAATGACGCGCTGACTTCAGAACCATCGTCGCGGAGAAGTATGGTGCGCTAGGTGAAGAATCCAAGCCGCATAACCAGAGGCTTCTCGGGAGTGGGAGCTGACGCGCTGACGATGCGCCAGTACAGTAGCTCACGACGTCCCCGAGCCCCATTCGTTCCCCATGTCAATGGGACCAACTCATGTAGGTATCTTCACGATGATATATATATGTATCTTGCATGCAGCCAGTCCGGTTTCCTCCGTTCCCAGGGAACGAGCGAGTATTGACAGCCATCTGGGGCAAGGAGTCCGCGCCCTGATAAGAAGGGTTCGACACACAGTGCCGCGGGTGACGTGCTGTGCTACAACAAGGGACAGTGAAGACAGAGGACCAAGGAAAGGATACAGTGCAGGCCATCTTGCACGAAGTCGATGCACGCATTTCAGCCAGTTTTGTTTTTCAATTCCGGCCCGCATGTCCATTTCTCGCGATGCCAGAATGGTCGGACCCCTGCAAGTCGCGGGTGTAATTGGTGAAGGCGGCAGCAGGGTGCTTGAATGAGATAGATAAAAACTAGTAATCCCGATCCCAGAGACCCCGAATTAGCCTTGAGCCTGAAGAACGATGTCCGTGGGTCGGCCAATAATTCCCTATGCCGTTCGCCTTGCGAATCTCAGCCAGACTTTGTCGATCAGCATGGCGGTTTATTATTTCAAAAACCATTAGACCAGATTGTAATATATGCATCAAAAATGTCCATCAGATTCAATCTGGCAAAGTGGACTCAGAGGCAAAAAAAACGATATCTCAAACCGCAAAGACGACAAGCGAAGACCGCATATGGCAAAGAATCACAGACTTGCGACGCAATAAGGGCGCTCTCTTCTCCTTCAATGTGACAAGGCCAACGCGCTTGAGTTATCGATCATAGTGAAGTTCTTCCCACCCCAGTTCTTCTGTTGCGCATGCACGCCAGACGGAAGGTCCGTCGTGCCCTGCTCACCAACGATGCGAATACTTTTCGCGAGCTTGTCAACCTAGTAAAAAAAAGGCGGAAAGACCCTCAGAAATTCTCGCCCTTTAAATGGTCGATTGACACCCACGTCAATTTGGACTTTGGAGCTGAACCGGGAGAGTACGCCAGTGACCGCTCTGCACAATTAAAACCCCAGAAAGAAAGAGAAAGCAGTCAGCGACGAGTGGTCCCACGACTTTGACGAACAATAGGAAGCAAAAAGGCAGAAGAGGGGCGACGTAGCGTACAGGAATGCAGTTTCTGCCAAACGAGATCGGGCCGATTTGTGTTGGATATACCGCGGGGCGAAACATGATGGTGTCCTTGTAGCCGAGCTCGGCAAGCGCTTGTTCGGTCAAAGCCTTACTGCGCGAGTAGAATACCGATGACTTGGGGTGGGCCGTGGACACCTGCAGGGACATATGAGAACACGTGAGACGAAGCCCTCAGGTGGAACGAGGAGCGTACAGAGACGTAGATCAGTCGTTGGTCCTTGTCGGCCTTTGCAGCCTTTGCGGCATTCACGACGTACCTAAAAAAAAAGAAGATATGAGCGGGTACCGAAGCAGAAGTCAGGGGAAATACGAGGGAAGGAAGGGGGTTTGTAGAGAAGATGGCAAGGGAAAAGCTTCCACATACTCCTTGTCGATCTTGGTAAAATTCTCCTGCGAGCCAGCACTTTTTGCAGTCGTGCCCATTCTACAGAGAAACACACGCGTCAACGAGGCAGGAGGAGGAGGAGAAAACTCAAACGCACGCGATAAAAATGACATCCCACTGTCCCTCCTTCAGCCCAGCCTCCTCCAATCGCTCAAAGTCGATGACCTTCTGCTCCACTTTCCCGCTGGCTTAGCAGGCAAGTCCTCTGCGGGCGTCACACGGCGCCCCACTCGCAGACACGGGTAAATGTCGGGATTCGATGAGCTCGCGCAGGAGGTGACGGCCCGTCTGGCCAGTTGCGCCGAAAATGAGTGCGGATTTCGCTGCTTTGAATCAGACGTCATTTAGTTTACCATGAGTTGAAATCTCGTAAGGAGACGACCCACATGACATTGCTCGGCTCGATGCTTGGGCTGAACCGTTGAGTTGAGTAAACTTACAGATGTCACATGACTTTACGCTGAGGAGACGTATGGATGGGACAAGTGTTCAAACTTTCAAATCGTGACAAAGCAAATAGGAAAGAAAAAAAGTGTCTACGGCGGCTAAACATAGGACTAGCTACTCAATGAATGCGAAGTGCTTGGAAAGTTCTGACCCCGCGGCGCGGCGCAAGTGTTTGGAAGAGGCGTGTCATCACGTTTGGAGACAGTAGAATTCACGGAGGTCCAGGAGGTGTTCCTGTAGGGCCCACACACATCCGGGTCATGAAATTGCGACGGTCCTGTGTGAGGTAACCTCGCTCCAGTCCTTCAAAGTAGACCTTTGAAGCCGTCATCACCTCGTCTTCAGTAAGTGAGTCAAAACTGAACCGTACCATTGACGTCCGAGAGGATTCGTGTTCTCTAACTTAAGCTCCAGAACTACATGCAATTATTTAGTTCATCGCTTATATAAAGGCGAATGCAGAAGGACACACCAGCACCCATTTGACTAAACATAAGCTTCTGCGCGTCCGCCCACTTGCGTAGAAACTTGTCCGTCGCATTAAACTGCGTGGCAAGCGAGAACTCGCCATACCAAACGGAGCATTGCCGAGCACGACATCTTTCGGGTATCATTTCGATCTGAACGAGTCATCGGGACTGACAAAGAATGAACGGGTTCAAGACGCACTACAAAGATCTTGCAGGTAAGCCTCTGGATTTGCAGCAGCGACACCCTATCATCAAACGTTGAGAAGATTCTAAGATCGTATAGCCGTCAACATACCCCAAAGCTACATGAAGATGAAAAGAGACGTCAATCCAGCTACAAGCAACGCAAGAGGAGCTCAGACTAGCCTATAATATAGGTGGTGGTCATATATCTGAGGTCCGATGGCGGCGTCCGAAGGATTAGGAGGATCATCGGACTGCCAGAGAATGTCATGAAGCTGAAACCGGGATCAGTTAGCTTCTCACAGCGACAGGAGAAAGTGAAGACGAGCTTGGTTGTGATCGGCACGGCTCCTGACACGCAGTGAAGTCAATCATCCATTCCAGCTCCTTTGCACGTAGAGAACGTATGGAAAGAATATTCAGAGCTTCGGTTACCGGAGAGGTAAACAGTCCCAAAGGTCCATGCGCATGCCTGGTGAGTCTTTCGTGCAGTTCTTTCGTTCGACGTGCCATCGAGAGACGGACCCTGGCACATCTACCCCGATAGCCACTCAACCGCGCGCACGGTCCTGAAAATTCTTCTGAACTGCTCAGTACATGGTGAGTGAGCAGTATAAACCAGTCGCGAAGCGAGGTCGCTCACAGTCACCATAGCCGGGTGTTGTGTCGGCATTCATTGTGGCTCATTCGCGCCTCTATTGAGAAGACGCTACCAAATGGGGATGAAGATGGGAGATGAACGTCATGACAGCAGTCCAAATTAAAGCGCAGCCGTCGTTGTAGTCTGTCTAGTTCTCAGCTGAGACAACAGAGATAGAAGATATCACTGGTTTCCGGCATCGCGGAGCATATCGTGACCCTTTGCCCGGAGATCCCGCGTTGGTTTCAAATTGTTGCGTCAAATATGAGTACGATAACGACAAGATACTTATTCCCCAAGACGGTAGTACCTGTGACGCGGTTAACTGAGGGTTCTAGTCGTGTGTGAGGATACATTCACCAAGAGAGACCACTAAAGGACAGAATCGTCATTTACTAGTGTGTTGCGTGGGGACTATAATCGACCATGTAAGGAGTGGAGTTCTGTAGAGACCCAATCAGCGAAGACGGCTATTGGTCTGGCCGTTCATTCGCATCGAGGCCCTTCCTGTGTGGGAAGTGGAGCATGCCAAACAAACTCCCACAAGAAGTTGCGTAACTATTCCATTCCCCAGATCACAGGTTCTGTTTTGCTGGACTGGTAACCGACCTCATTGTTTGAGCATGCATATATGAAGATCATCTGTACTGACCATGGAATCTTTTCCCGGGGTCTGATCCCCTTGGGCCCTTGGGCTTCCGTACGGTATTCAGGAGGGGGCGAGGCGGGGTTGTAAATATCTTGAGGGTCATACAATGGCATGGGACCCTACGGAAGGAGGCCGCGGTGAAGATAGGAGAGACACGTCAAAGGCATGCGGCAAATCGGACGGCACCGGAGCCAGTCATGTTCTCTCGCGCCTGAGTTACCTTATCCACCCGATCAACTGAACGACAAGAACTGCCGTTGGTCGATGTCATAAAGAGAGTGACACTGCGCCATGACCAGACCATTGTGAGGTGTTACTGAGGTCTGTGAAGGGATTCAAGGGAACGGGGAAGCGGACTTTGCTGTATAGAGTAGAGCTTTCAAACCGCCACGACAGGCAAACACGTTTAGATCAGATTCAAAGGAATGCAGGAGGCACAGGACTCAGAGGATTCGACATGCCCTCATCCATGTTGCATTACGACATATCACAAAAGTCCCACTAGTCACCCAGACTCCAGCGAAAGGTCTTCTGTATTTTGTTGTATGTCAGGGTAAGGTCGGGGGAATAGACAGGGACAGTCTTGCTAGCTGTTCCGATTAGCCAAAGAAACATTATCTTGAAGATTTGGAAACTCGGAGCAGGACAAGATACGTCAAGAGTTACTTGCATTACAGTACTGAGAAGACAGCGACAGGAAATCCAAACTCCGACGGGGGCCGCAACGCGCAGGAACGTAGACCAGTAATTTAAACTCAAATCAGACCAGAGGTTTACTCATTTAAGCTAGAACATTCTCTGTAGGCAAATCACTCGAATTGGACTAATTACTGTACCAGCTGTCAAGGCGGAGCAAGCCCCGCGACAGCGGCGCCAGATGGCAGGTCCAACTTACTTTACAAGTCCAATCAAGACGCATGGCCCGGGCATAAAGTGCCATTTGCGTCCATACTGTACTACTGGGGGAGTGGAGATAATGCTGATTCATTAGTTTCTCGCCGACCCCCACACACATCTTTTCCATCGTCCTGCAACGCCTCGCCGGGTGGCACATTCCCAATGCTGGATCCCTAGTACACTCCCTCGACCAATCCCTTCCTCGCAGACCGGCATCAACCACCGCAAAAACGCTTCCCCATACTTCTACCAGTTAGGGGCCTCTAGCAGCATACCAATTTACCAAATGCCTAGGACTGTTAGACAGGAAGGCATCCAGCGCGTTCGCAAGGTCGTTCAGCATAGCCGCCGCGCTAGTGGCATCCATAGCCAATATATTGCTGCGATGAGCACATTGGCAAGTACTGCAATGCAGCAATAGGGACATAGACGACCAGCACCTGTGAGTGCGTATGGAGCACACCAGCTGTCGTCCTCGCCCCCGCGGTGCTCTAACAGCAGCCAGCCCGTCTCCTGAGTACGCACGAACTCCTCCAAACCCCCTTGAGGACTCACCAGACACGCGTGCGCGCACCGGTTTTCAAAACGCGGCAGTAGGGGGTGCGAAAGTCGAACGCGTACGAAGTGGTGCAGTAGGTGAGCAGGAGAGGAGCGCCGTCAGTGCAGGCGCGTCCGGAAAACGTGGCAGAGCCGAACGGAGCACATCGAGTAAGCGTGAAAGCAATTGAGTGGTGCATGTAAGTAGAAACCAGCGTAGCGTGTGTATCTTCAGGGGGAGAAATGCGGTTGGTCGTTCGAGGGGAGGTAAAGCACGCCTCGCTGAGTCAGGCCACGCTGTGTCGGTGTTTTTCTTATGTATCACACCCAAATATCTGGCACGTCCGGCCCACGCATGTCAATGCAACTTGGGAGCCTCTGGCGGCCCGTAAGAATACTATACTAATGCTGGATAAGAGCGCAGGCGTCTTGTATATTTTGATGATAAATGCTGCGACGATGGAAGAACACAAAGAGTTCTGCAATGTAATCGTTAGAGACCATCGTAAGTGACCACTGTGACGACGTGTACGCGATCAGCACCTCTCAACAGGATAACCATGAGTGCAATTGAGATAGTATTTTAGGGCCCGATTGGGCCCTTATGTTATCCTTACAGTAAGCTGTTGTCGAGGACCTTATCATTGATCGATATTGATCTCTGCCTCGGACCTGTAAAGTTTCCTGGATGACCTAGGGGCTTCAAGTTTAATCACTCCAATCAGTCCAAGTCAGGATAGAGACTTCTTTAGCTAGTCAAACGTACTGAAGGGATCGAACTTTCTCGGTGCTCAGAAACTTGAGCCTCTGAGTCTACGTCAAGGGGTGGGTATCTTTGCATTGTGTGGGAGGATTCATCCATCAACAGGGAGAATTGATCGATTATGTGAAGGTACTCAAGGGAGTAGAGGTCCGCACAGAATTGAATCACCGAAAACGGCTAGTCGTCTGATATTCGCAATCAAGATCCTCCTGAGTGGTGGACACGCCAACTACTTGAATCAAACTTACGCTGATCTTGCGCAACTTTCTCATTTCCAAAATCGTGGTTCTGCCTTTAGTGCTACTAATTGGTAATCGACCTCCTTGACGGAACGTTTGGGGTCTGCCATCTGTAGGGATAGTTGCCCTGGATCTCATCATCTCCTGGGCGCCCCCACGGGCAGGTGAACACTGACAATTACGCTGTGAAGATAGGAGACGCACCAGAGGCATGCGGCAAATCGGACGGAACACTCTCCGAGCCAAAGCATGGAAGATACCAAAATCTCTTGACCCGCGCTCGTCCGTCCTTTGACAGATCAATGGACGCGTTTGACATTTCCTTGACGTACAAATTCACTTTACTGTAATTTAGAAGGACACTGCGGCGTCTGGAACACTTTTGCACGGCAAAAGCCGTATTTCTTGGCGCTGCAGACTCGGACAAGGATCCGTGTAAGTTAGTTCGGTGTGGTTATTCAGACCAATCTCGCCAGCGGCCAAGAAAATGTCATGTTGAAATTTTTAGAAAAATTCGGCGACTCGGGGCAGGGTAAGTTGTGTCAGTTAGTGAAGCTATTGAAGCAGCGAAGATACAGCAAGTTACTGAAGTGTACAGTTACGCGGAAGAAAATTAAGCTCCAGAGCTGCCGAGGCGCATGAGGCCTGCACGCGAGCCTCCGCGACGCAATGTGCACGCACGAACATTCCCATTGTTGACTCCGATCACACCTGAATTGGACTTATTACTGAACTGGCGTCCGAGGCTGACGTGCTGACATCTATATACTGTAAGATAATATATGCAATCAGCACGCCCAGCGTCAAACTGGGCTAGCGATTTTGCGCCCATACTACTGTTCGAGATAGTTGCACGTCGTCGAGTGCCTCGAGGCGACCCGTAAGAAATGTGAGAGCGAGCTTGCGTTCTGGAAACACACGTACCCGGCTACTATCCGCCGCAGGGAATAATATCCATGTCAACCCAACGTAGGGAAGTACAGTGTACACCGTGTGGAAGAGGCTCAGGAGCTTGGCAGCCTTGGCAGTGGCGCGGAGAGTTGCGAGTGGAGAACAGAAGGCGTGCGCGGCTTCCGCTGTGAGATCGAGCGCCACTTGAAAGTGACCACCTCAGACGCAAGCGCCTGCAAGTACGGGTAGTTCGAGAATATCTTGCAATATCGAGCCTAAGTCCTTTGACGGGCTATTACATAAGCCACTGTCGTCATTCCCTTCACTGAATAGCCCAGCCCAAACCTCGGCTCAACTTATGTTCAATCCAGAGCCTGCTTTCTCAAGCCGAGCCTGGCCCGGCCCTGCAAACCACTACGCGCGGCGACCAGTCCTTGGCTAAGTGGACACGACGCTTCACTGACGCCTTTTCTACTACTGTATCAACAGATGGTGCTAAATTTTATTACTATAAATGGTAATAACCATTAACAACGTGATATACTACAGGCTCCATCTTGGGCTCCATATTGAGCCCGACCCCATCTTGCATTTGGTCTGGAGCGAGAGGGCCGCATGACCCACCTCGTGTCAGTGAAATTAACGGGCACAACTGCACAATGTCACGCTTCCCTTCGGATGTCAAACAGTGAAACTAATGGGCACGTTGGACAACGCCTGCTATCCCTCGCACCAAAGGTGAAACTAATGTGCCCATGTTGTTGGGCCGGCTAGACCAAAACATCCTAGGACTCTAGGAGGCGCTGAGATGATTCCGCATAAAGCCTCATGAGGCCTGAGGCCGTGGTTGGCGTACTCGTCACAATTTCTGCTTTCTCAAGCGTCATCTTGCCATGTTGTCCAGCATCCTTGCTCTCGTCTCGATATTCCAGGCAGCTACGGTTGCCTGTGGGCAGGCCATAACGACCCTGTCACCAACGCAAGTCGAGTCATTTCAGCCATACTCATTCTATTCTGCGGCGGTATACTGTGACCCCTCAACGACTTTGTCTTGGTCATGTGGAGGTCCGTAACTGGGTCATCCTAAATAGCTCTTGGAATATCAGAGTTGAACTTGAATTCCATCATAGTGAATTGCGCGGGAAATCCCACTTTTGAACCCTACGCTTCTGGTGGTGACGGAATGCCGTCCAGTTCTGTTCGTAATCTGAATTCGTATTTTGCTACTTTATGGGCTCACAAGGAGACGGAGTAGGGTACGTAGGGTGGGACCCTACCTTGGGTTCGGTCGTTGTCGCCCACCAAGGCACGAACCCACTTGAGATGTGAGTGTGGTACAGGTGGGCCTATGCCTTGGATTGGCCTGACGGAATCTTTTCTCTCAGCCTCTCATTACTGACCGACGGTGACCTTATTTTAACACACTTGGACCCGACGCTCTTCCCTGGTACACCGTCTTCGATTCAGGTGCACGAGGGATTCGCGAATGAACACGCCAAGTAAGAAAGCCAGCGCTTCTCTCCGCTACTTGGGGCTAATTAATGGTTTCAGGACGGCCCCGACGATTCTTGCGGATGTGCTCGTTCTACTCAACCAATACGACACATCCTCCGTGGTCGTCACAGGACACTCGCTCGGCGCAGCCCTCGCGCTCCTTGACTCCGTCTACCTCCAGCTGCACCTCCCAGAGGGCACGAACATAACCATGGTCGGCTACGGCATGCCGCGTGTGGGAATCCCGCCTTCGCCAACTACGTCGATGCGCTGAATAGTAACAACACCGTGACGGTGACAGTGACTCACATCAACCACAAGAAAGACCCGATCACGATCGTTCCCGGGAAGTTCTTGGGCTACGAGCACCCCGACGGAGAGATACACATTCAGGACGATCGGGCACCACGTGGGAGGTGTGTCCTGGCCACGATAATCCTTCCCCTCTTTGCGCCACCGGAGATGAGACTGTGGTGGATCCCCTCAATATTTGGACCATTTGGGCCCGTATGACTTTGGTATCATTATGGGCTTGTGTTGACAGACGGAACAGAAGTTGACCTAGGAAATGGGTGTGTAAGTGTTCCTGCAACTATGGCTCTGGCTATGAACATTTTGGGTAGCCAATTCTGGCTAGCTCAAGGGCTACCTGGCAGAATTTCTTCATTCCTTTTGTCTACCATTAATTGGACATCTTTCGTTGTCGAATCCCATATGTACTGTAATTGTATCCTGTCGTTGTCGAGTGTAATTCAAGTGATTGTGCTCCCTTCGTCGTCGCCAACTCTCCGATGTAAGAATGTCCGCCCGCGGTGCCACTGTAGTATGTTGATTAGGACCTTATCAATGTCAATAGAACGGCCGGAGTTCGGATTACACCGGGCCAGACTTTGTCTGGATTGCCCGGACTTTGCCTCTAAGAGCCTCAAGACGATTGTCACGGTTGCTGCTTGTCCCGTGCCCTGAAAGAGAGCTGGCCCGGAGCCGCCCCAGTTCGCGCCCGCCTTGTCGAGCCTCCTTCGCTCTCCCTCTCCACCCACCCTCCCCAGCCGAGCTGGCTCAGGCAACGGCGCCAGCGCGACTGCCTCCGGTTGCCTTCGTGGCGAGCTCCAGAAGTGAGACCGGGACCAAGTTTGACGCGACATAACAACATACACGAAACATTCAGGGTAACTTAGGCCAGTACCATCCTTCGAAGGACTTCCCATACGACTCGCGCACCGAATTCGCATGTTTAAAGATGAATCAATGATACCAGTGACGGAGCCGTCTCTCTGTCGCGACTTTCACTTTCAGTCTGCTCGGCGAGCTCCGGCAGCGTCTGAGCCAGCCCGCCAGTGATCAGTCCGTGACTGCTAAAGCATGTGGACGGCCCCACCGGCCTGATCCGTGAACCCGTCGTCACCTCTTGCCCTGTGCCTCGACTCCCGCTCCCATCTTCGGCGGCGCAGGCAGGAGTGTGGCGCGAAGCGTCTTCTCTGGAGGAGGACTCGAGGAGTAACGTGAGCTCGGACTGGTAAGGTCCATCTATCCTCCATTTCCCGCCCTTCCTTCATCCTCATATCCCCGCAGATCAAACGTTAAAGACGACAAGGGTTCAATTCATCAACGTGAAAGGCTCAGCTCAGAAGGTGCGAATTGAGCTGTTCGACTCAAGACCAGTGACATTGTAGTATGTCTCGTCCCCTCACTCTCAGTCACTGCGCTTGATATCTATTTCCTCAAACGCAGTTTGGCATTGACATTGTCGGGAAAACAAAAGACATAGTCCTTCACAAAGTCGCACTCGCGTCATTTGCGTGCTTACCGAACAAGAAGCACAGCCGCTGCTCGCATCGGTCCTCATCAAAATCCTCCTTCTTTACACCCTCCCTAGCCAGTCTGGTTTAGTAACGGTGCAACTCCTTTACCTTTACTGGTGCTCAAAATGCCGCCGGCCCAGCTCGCGCCTCGCATCCAACAGCCGACTCTGGGGGGTATGGGAAGCATGGGCGCCAATGCGCCAAGCAGGGAAGGGTGGGATCTTTTCAACCATATCCTCAGTCGCCTTCCAGGAGAGCTCCAAAAAAGTCGTGAGACTGGCCGATCTCTTATGGCGATGAAAAACGAACTCGTACGCCTTTACCGCCTGCGACCTAACTGGACCCTCATCCTCCTTTTTCCTCCAGACAGTGCCCTTCAGTAATGACACAATGGCGTGCGCACGACACGCGACGTCCTACAGTGGCTTGACAATGCCATTCCGTGGACACATTGATTGGAACAACGCCGAAGATTGTCGCCGACTCGTGCGTTTCACCGAATTCAGTGTTGAGAATGTTCGTGTACATCAGCTTCGAGCCTCGTGCAGGCCTCATGCACCTACTCCGTGTTTTCTAAATCTCGACTAAGATGAGATTTATTTAGCAGCTTGGGAATAACCGTATCGAGCTATACACTTGTCCTTATTAAGAACGTACGCAAGTTCAAATCTTATTCAGAGAGCGTGTGTGCCTACTGGCACTCGGCAGAGTCCGAGAGCGCCGCCATCAAACTAAATCGTATGTTGTCCATTTATCCGGACAAGAAATTGTTGAACCATGCTTCCCAACTTTACAGACCTCACCTTGGTGTGGTCACGGCGCGGTATACTGTAATAGGGGCTCTTTAGGATATCGATAGTGGCGCTCGTTATCGACAAAAGGTATCTTCCATGCCTAGCTCTACGTTCAATCTACCACGTGCCTTTGGCACATCTCCCACCCAGGACTCGGGGCAACGATTCCCCATTTACACCCAACGTGCTGTCAATGAGGTGGACAGGCAAGCAGAACCCACGACTTGGGAAATGGGAAGTTGCGCAAGTTTGATCGGATGATAGGAACCCTATTGCGAATGCATGCCAGACGGTAGCCGTTTTTTGTGATTCGGATCTCTGCGGACCCTCCACTCCTTTCAGTCTCGCCCAACACACTAGTAAATACCGATTCTTCTTTAAAAGAGTGGTCTCTCTGTTGGTGAATGTATCCCCCACACAATGCAACATCCGTTACATCCCTGACGTAGAGGCTCAAGGTCAGTGCAAATCTTGTTTGCTTCACACCCGAGACCGACGCACCTCTTGCTCTAGTTCAGAATCGAGTCAAAGGCAGCCACGGCCCAGTTCAAATTTCGGGATCGTAAAATTCCCAAGACCAAAGGTACGCTTGACTAGCCAAAAAAATTCTATCTCTGACTCGGAGTGATTTAAGCCCCTAAATACGGCGACGCATCCGCCACATATTGGAAACTGTACAGATCCGAGGCAGAGATCAATGACAAGAGATTCGTCGACAGCTTAAAGGGTAATACGACTCGATGGTTTTCCTGGTGAGAAGCGATGCGCATATGATTTGCCGTTCATATATGGTCTCTTACGATTACCCTACAGAATACTTTGTTTCTTCCATCGTCGCATCATTTATCATCGAAACGTACAAGACGTCCAGACCGCGGGTGGTCCTCAAGTCGCGCCTTGCGCATCAATATTGTGCTGTTTCTCAGCCTCTTCCTGAGCATCGTGGACGCGGTGACATGCGCCCTTCTCCTGCAATGGTGTAATGAATACTTGATGTTTGCCTACCCCGGAGGGCTCCATATGATGCTGGGCGTGTCCGAACCTATTTATTTCGAGGCCTTCGCCGATTCCAGATGAAGAGGCTCGTGTACGGGACACACGTGCTCTTGCACATCTCGGTCTTCCTTTTTTTTGGGCCCTCAGCGATTTCTTCTACACGGTCGATCACCTTTCGGCCTTGTCATTCGTTACACCCTCGTTGGATCGGCGATAGGTTATATCCTCTTCAGCATTCTCCCGTGATATCCAGTAGCTGTCCTATAACACGCCAATAACTCATCCACTCCGCGCTGGTATCACCATCCTCCGTATCATCATTCGCTTCCCGAATGGTTCCCGAGTGGCGTAACTCGAGCCTTTCGATCTAACAGGGCTTGAGTACTATCAGGCATTCGCTTTGACAGAGAGCAATTATACTCGATGAAGGCGAGGAGAAGGCGAGAAACTTGAGCCCTACGCCATGAATGGCTCTTTACAGAAGATCACTTCAGCGACGACGTCATGGACAAGTTCTTGGAAGGTCTTCCAGGATACATATCCTCGAATCTCACCGAAGAGCATCAATTGGACGAGTATCTAGCGCCAGCCCATTTTGCTCGTATCAAGGAGCATTTCATTACCTGTGCAACATCAGTGGAGCTTTCTAACAAGCAAGCATCGATCGCGTGTCCTTCTGCGTCAAGGCCCTCCAGCGAGTATTCGAATACAGTCGCGATTGCAAGGCAAACTCCCCGAACTTGAAAACGTGCTACAGTCACAGAAGGCGTACATTCAAGAGCTTATAGAAGACTCCAAATCGTTAAGTAAAGTGGATGATCCATAATTGCTCTGCGTGTCTCGTGCATTGTGGCACTTGCTGTTCAGGACCTCCTGTCTGAGCTCGATCTACCGGTTAGCAAAATGGCAAACTGTCCACGGTTTCCTACGTCTCTTGTCCCACTCTATACGTTCTTTTTGAGGAAGATATTACGGATGGCGCCGCTCACTCCGAGGAAAATAGGAGGATCTGGGACCGCCTTCTGCACGACGGACCGGTCGCCAATCTGACAACGCTCGGTCAATCTATTCTTGCTCGGAGACAAAAGAAGGCGATGCACCACCCTCTACCCTTTCCTTCTGCTGGGAGACCCTTGACATAGTCCTAGCGCAAATTAGGGCTATTCACTCTAGGGTACCTCCTAGTGTACAGAGTATTTCGATAAACTGCATGAGACTACTCGCACGTTTCATTCTGGGGTACGGGGTTTCCGCGTCAAGCCGCTCCTCGATATCCTGGACACTGTTGCCCGAGGGCGGCGGTTTCTAATGGTGTTCTCAAGCCACCCCACATATCATCACAATAGAGTTGAGTCGAGTTTGGAAAGGAGGATCTTCGGAATGGCGATTTCTGGAGGCCTTTGCTCGTTGTCTCCCAGATTTCTCCGAAGAACAATCCAGAAGTATGCGGAGATTTCATGGAAAAGGTCATCCGTGACGATGATCTGTGGGCCAGTCTACAGATGAATCTCCGGAACACCCAGAGTCCAGAAAGCCCCACCCCTGACAAGCTCCGCGTCTTTAAAACTGCTGCACCGTGCTCATGTGGCGTTTGGTCCTGGAAGATTCACGGAAAGTGGACTGGCGTGCACGCGAATTCGAATCACTATTACAGCAATTCGAGTCATTCATCACGCACTTCCGAGGAGCATATATTGGGACAACCAGATTCCGGGTCGGCGTTATCAAGGCTCGATTTTGCAAAGCTCTTCTAGCTCAGTTTTGGAACGACAGCGACAACGAAGGCATCGTGTCCTTCCGATCCCAATGGGGCGTCGTTTCTCTGCGAGACTAATCTGTGCTCCGGTTTACAGGATGAAGATGCAGAATTCCGGATTCTTACTTCCGGATTTTACAGTCAAAGCTCCTGAAATGATCGAAATACTGTGCGATGGCCCCTGCTGATATTTTGCCAATTAGGAATTTGGTCGCTACGGCCGTACCACTCGACCAGTCTGGCATAAAATTCCAGGATATCGAGAAGGTGTGGGAACTACAGGAGAAGTGATCCAGAAACGCCTCTATCCTTGGACCGCGTCTCAAATCCAGTTTCGGAGGCACTGGGTCGATTGCGAAAAAAGGTGGACGGCCTTCAGGTCGAAAATAAGAGCAAGGACGGAGAAATATTGCAGCGCCTGCTTCTGATGATCGATGGTGTTACGATTTCGGTTGCAAGACATTCAACGTCTTCTCAGCGGAGTCGACCGGTATTAGGAGCAAGCAATTTAGTTTCGCTTCCGATCCACTGCAGTCACTGGTTCACGGAACAGCGATGGCGAGGACGGCTTCGAAAGTGCGAGCTCTTTATTGATTTCTAGAGCTTCTATTGACTTGCGGCCAGAGCGTCCCGCGGACAAAGGTTTAGATCGTGAGAAGAAGACCGATGTGCGGTCAGAATCTCCTCAAAGCTTCAAGTCGGGCTTCCACATCTTCTTCTCGTCACCTCACATATTCGAGCCTTGTGAGTCGGGCAAGTACCGATGCGGGACCATCCACGTTGCACAGAGATGCGCACACCGTTCTCAGCGACAAAGGTCAATCAGGCATAGATCCCACCTCCGTGAAGAGTGAATCGTCTAGTCTTCCGAGCCGTCCGTGAATGATATGTCAAACGGTGTGTCATACTTGGCGTATCTGTTGGCACTGGCACTCATCCCCCTTTTGTTGGGCTTGTGTTGAAAGCATTCGGGCGGGGACAGGTTCAACTTCTGTGTGTTTTCAGTGCGGTCAAGGTTTATTTATTGATGACGGGCATGTTTCTTCGAGTCGTTCAGCGTGCATTGTTCTCATCGCCTTTTCGTCCGAGTCGGTCCGACAGATATACTATTGTCGATTTTTTTTGAAACGTAGCTTTACAGTATGTGTGAAGAGTTTTGGGGGATGTAATAATTTGTTGTGACGGTTTGCCATTTTGATAGGAAGCCTATGAAGCCTTGCAGTTTATTGGGACCAGAAGGACGTTGGGCTTGTACAACTGCTAGTCGAGAGCAGCGCGAATATGAATGTGCAGAACAACGAGAGCCGCACTCCAATCGAGGAAGCGTTGGTGAAAGGACACCTTGATGTCGTGCAGTTACTGTGGAACCAGGCTACTGTAACCTTTGCGCTGTGCGCAAACGGAACGTGTGCTTCGGCGTCCGCGATGTCTCGTGCGAGAACCAACCCCCGTCGACATGCCTCTAAGTCCACAGACAACTGGCCGCTCGCGGTTCGTCCAAAACATTTTCCAGTCCGACGACGTTGTTGAGTGCACGCTGATTCAGCGCGAGGACGCTCCTCCACGCGTAGTTGCTTTGTCAGAGTCATCTTCTATAAAATAGAAACTGAGCGCAGCTAAGTGGCTCGATGATACACTCACCGCAGAGCTCCCTCTTGACGTAGTCTGACGCGGCAACATGGAACGTGATGACCCGTGGCGCGGTCGTGGTCGGCTGCGATGGTGCTGAGAGCAAAAACTAGCGTCCACGAACGACGTGGACTGATCGGACCCTTCGCCACTGCGGTGACGCCCCTAGTGCTTATATAAAAACTATCAGAGTAGCATGAAATCGTCCATTGTAGATTTATTAATCTGGAAAAGTGGGGGAATAAAACAAAAGCAGGGCACCTGGCAGGCCTGGACCAGCAGACCAGCTGCCAGTGGCGTGCGTATAGTAGCGGCAAACTTGGCGGGAAAAGCAAGGGGAAAAGGGGGAAGAACTTCACTTGATCGGTACTTTAACTTAACACATTGGCTTTGAAAGGGGGAAGTGGTTATTCGTGGCGTACAGGTAAGAACAGGACAGGCTTAACGAATGGACGATAGCGATGTCGCAAATATTCGAAACGCCGTGTAGTTGGACGGGTGACGTTTGCAAATTCTTCCGGGGATCTGGGCGTGGAATGATGTATGACAAGGAATGGCATGATCTTGTGGGGACGGGGTCTGGGTACGCAGAGAGGATCCTAGTCCCTGACAGGGAGGGTTCAAGGGAGGGTTTGCAAATCCTACTGGTATCGCGACCTGGAACGCGGTGTCTTACACACATCAACAAGAAGGATGAGATCTATGAGAACGCAAAGTCCTCGACCTCAAATCTGTTCGTTTGCAACATGGCCGGACGTACGACCTTTATTCTCGCTAATCAGCTTAAAATTAGTTACCCACCAAGCAAAAGTCAGGGTATAAAACGGTGGAGGGAAGAAGGGGTTGTAGAGAAGATGGCTAGGGAAAGGATGCCTCCACATACTCCTTGTCGATCTTGGTAAAATTCTCCTGCGAATCAGCACTTTTTTGCAGTCATTCCCATTCTACAAAGGAACACACGCGTCAATGAGGCATTTGGAGGAGGAGAAAACTCAAACGCACGCGATAAAGATGACATCCCTACTGTCCCTCCTTCAGCCCAGCCTCCTCCAATCGCTCAAAGTCGATGACCTTCTGCTCCATTTTCCCGCTGGCTTTAGCAACAAGTCCTCTGCGGGCGTCACACGGCGCCCCACTTCGCAGACACGGGTAAATGTGGGGATTCGATGAGCTCGCGCAGAAGGTGGCGGCCCGTCTGGCCAGTTGCGCCGAAATGAGTGCGGATTTCGCTGCTTTGAATTAGACGTCATCTAGTTTATCACGAGTTGAAATCTCATAAGAGGAGACGACCCTACAGGACATTGCACAGATGTCACATGACTTTACGCTGAGGACTAGGATGGGACAAGTGTTCGAACTTTCAAATCGTGACAAAGCAGATAGGAAAGAAAAAGTGTCTACGGCGGCTAAACATATGACTAGCTACTCAATGAATGCGAAGTGCTTGGAAAGTTTCTGACCCCGCGGCGCGGCGCAAGTGTTTGGGAAGAGCGCGTCATCACGTTTGGAGACAGTAGAATTCACGGAGGTCCAGGAGGTGTTCCTGTAGGGCCCACACACATCCGGGTCATGAAATTGCGAGGGTCCTGTGTGAGGTAACCTCGCTCCAGTCCTTCAAAGTATGACCTTTGAAGCCGTCATCAGCCCTCGTCTTCAGTACAGTGAGTCAAAACTGAACCGCACCATTGACGTCCGAGAGGATTCGTGTTCTCTAACTTGAAGCTCCAGAACTACATGCAATTATTTAGTCATCGCTTATATTAAAGGCGAATGCAGAAGGACACACCAGCCACCCGGCATTTTGACTAAACATAAGCTTCTGCGCGTCCGCCCACTTGCGTAGAAACTTGTCCGTCGCATTAAACTCGTGGCAAGCGAGAACTCGCCATACCAAACGGAGCATTGCCGAGCACGACATCTTTCAGGGTATCATTTCGATCTGCAACGAGTCATCGGGACGTGACAAGAGAATGAACGGGTGTAAGACGCACTACAAAGATCTTGCAGGTAAGCCTCTGGATTTGCAGCAGCGACACCCTGTCATAAACACGTTGAGAAGATTCTAAGAAAGCCGTATAGCCGTCAACATACCCCAAAGCTACAGGAAGATGAAAAGAGACGTCAATCCAGGTACAAGCAACGCAGAGAGGAACTCAGACTAGCCTATAATATAGGTGGTGGTCATATGTCTGAGGTCCGACGGCGGCGTCCGAAGGATTAGGAGGATCATCGGACTGCCAGAGAATGTCCATGAAGCTGAAACCGGGATCCAGTTAGCTTCTCACAACGACAGGGAGAAAGTAAAGACGAGCTTGGTCGTGATCGGCCCGCGTTCCTGACATGCAGTGAAGTCAATCGTCCATTCCAGCTCCTTTGCGACGTAGAGCAACGTATGGAAAGAACTATTCAGAGCTTCGATTACCGGAGAGGTAAACAGTCCCAAAGTGTCGATTGCGGATGCCTGGGTGAGTCTTTCGTGCAGATTCTTTGCGTTCGGCGTGCCATCGAGAGACGGACACCCTGGCACATCTACCGCAATAATCCACTCTACCGCGCGCACGGTCCTGACAAAATTCTTCTGAACTGCCCAGTACATGGTGTGAGTGAGCAGTATAAACCAGTCGCGAATGCGAGGGTCGCTCACAGTCACCATAGCCGGGTGTTTGTGTCGCATTCATTGTCGGCTCATTCGCTGCCTCTATTGAGAAGACGCTACCAAATTGGGGATGAAGGTGGGAGAGGAATGTCATAACAGCGGTCCAAGTCAAAGCACGACCGTAGTTGTAGTCCGTCTAGTTCTCAGCTGAGACAACGGTGCTAAAGGATATCACCGGAGCACTCACGAAAAACTGGGGAGTTAAGGTACAGCTTGAGAAAATAAGATACGGCGTCAGATTTTTCCCGCAGGTGTAATTGTGGCAAAGAGAATAACGCACTTGCCAGTAAACGACTGATTTGCTCCTTGGACCCCAGGAAGCGCGTGGTGATCCAAGATGGCTTGTATTCCCGCTTCGCGGAGCATGTCGAGACCATTTGCCTGGAGATCCCGCGTTGGTTTTAAATTGTTGCGTCAAATATACGTATGATCACGGACGAGATAGTTTATTCCCCCACGAGGGTAGTGCTCTGTGGCGCGGTTAACCAAGGGCTCTACGATCCAATAACCAAGCTGAGGGTGCAATTAGGCTGGCGCAGGGAGTAAGGACAAAGACATGCTTACCGGAATGCGAACAGTGTTTATTCCTGCACCTTGGAGGTTGTTCACGTCGTCCTGAGTAAACCACGTCGACCTAAAGGCGGTGTCACCAAAAGCAATGCGAGAGCACACAAAGGACGGCAGTACCAGTGGACAGCAAATTTCTCGTCCACGTCATCGGGACAGGCGGCGGCGAGCGCACTTCAGACATGAGCGCTCAAAGACGTGAGGAACAAAAGGATGGGCTCACGACTCCGTAGAAATACAGGTTGTACAATCATCACAAATTTCGCCACCCATACTCACCCATTCTGGTGGTTATAGCGAATAAGCACTTGATAATTAGAGGGAGGAAGGATAGAAGAACCGTTGGGTAGCATCCATGGTTCCAACACGAGCCTGGAAACAAGAAATGAGACGCATACATGCCTCGATGAGCGGCTGACAATCACCAAGAACCTAGATTGACCCCGTAAATCTTGCTGGAAGTCCAGGCATGAGCACCAGGAGTAATTCTAAGGAAAGCTAGGAATGAGAGTAAAAGGAGATGCATTGGGAATTCCCTCTTACCAGATTCTCATGTTAAACCATTTATCGAGCGTCTGCACATCACTTTCACCGTGATTCACGCACCCGATCGAGCTACACGCCCACTCCAGTAGATGCCTTTCGTGGGCTAATACTTTGTCAAATTTACGCCCTGCGCTTTTGGGCGCATCCCAGCTGGGGAGGTATGTTTGTTTGCGCGATTCGCGATCCTAGTCGAACAACCATGCAAGTTCACACTTTGTAAGGATGGTGACATATTACCCGTCTACTGTCTCAGATTAGAATGTGGTGGCTAGACAAGATGACGCCAGGGAGAGAGGTGCATAGAGCACAAGGGCGCATCCGAACATCAGGGTACAGGGTTTGACCAGGGTGCAAGGACCGATCAGGGTACAGGTACTTTTAGGGTACAGGGTTGGTTATCGCCGGCCGGGATGCCATGTGTTTGCCGCCGAGTTGTCGGATACAATGCCTCGCCTGCCATGTGTGGATCCGATGGGCCCATGTTGTATGGACCCGCCGCCTGGGAGGGCACCGAGAAATCTCTAATATAGCTCAGGTCGTAGTTGGTGGAGAGCTTGTCTGGGCTGGCCGCAATGCCCGAGGATTGGCCATAACTGCCAGTGTCATTCGAGCCGCCGCCACCGCGGCATACTGCTTACCCTCAATGACTTTGTCTTGGTCATGTGGAAGTCCGTAGCTCTTGGAGCAGTAATGCTGACCTTGAAGACCGCCACAATAAATTGTGCGATTTTTTTGGCAGTCCTTTGGGATCACAAGGAGACGGAGAAGGGTGTGTAGCCTGTTGTAGGGTGGTGTCCCACCTTGAGGTTCGGTGTCGGGCTCCATCATATCTCCATGGTACACTGCACCTGTTGATAGGTGCAGATGAATTTGATTTAGGTGCAAACGAATTGGTTGAAGTGTGTTAACGTTAACACAATTCAACCAATTTGCACCACTTGATCAAATCGACCAACACCCGAATCAGAGTATGTGCTCATGCTGGCACCCATTCTATGGACAGAGGCCAGTTTGTGGCCACATAGTGAATGACGCATGTGTGCCGCGAAGTTAGCGGTCACCGATGGTAAGAGGAGACACAGGTGACAGGAACTCACGGAGTGACTTTCAGTATTATTGGAGGACGACTGCCTCAGACTCGACGACTCATGTCACCGATTCCACCGCGACGACGCGTTGGGTGCACGGACAGGGGTCGAAATTGCAACGCTTGCCACCCCCCAAATCGACGACAGGCGAGTTTGCCGTGTATGGAGAGATGACAGCGTAGTCAGACAAACCGCAACTCTCATTAGATCACACACACAATTAGCCCCCCGGTTCGCCCGAAACATCTCTTTCCCTGACGATGTTGTTGATGAGTGCACCCTGATTCAGAGCGGGGATGTTCCTCCAACACACTGTTACTTTGTCCAAGCGTCATCTCCTATTACTGTAAAATAAAAAGTGAATGAATGCGTAGCGAATGGCGGGATCGACGAAAAACTCACCGCAGATCAGTCTCCTTCACAGTCGGACGCGGTAACAGGGAATGCCGGCCGCGACGGTGCCGAGAGCGAAAACTAGCACAGACAGGAACGAAACCGGTTGCGTGGGCCGGTTGGACCCTTGGCCCCTGGCACGGTGGCGGCGTCTCTAGTGTTCCAGCCGTTTGCATAAGTTCGTGAAACCCATTTTTTTTCATTCATGTTTGTCTGGCCAAATAATGTGACAAAAGTCACGACGGGGCGACACAATGTGACAAAAGTCACGACATGCACGCTGCTAACTAGGGGGTGCCTCAGACGTGGCGGGGTTGGACCAGCCGTTTCAAGTCGAACCGGTGTGCGTTTGTTGGAAAGCGGGACAAGTGGGAATGAGAGAAACAAACATTTTTATTCAAAGGCAAAGCAGGTACTGTACAAGTCAAGGTACAAGTACTGATACTACTGAAGTACATGTGAAGCTCGATGAGGGAGACAGCAGTCACAGTACGATTACGGAAGTGGTTAGTGTCGCGGGAGAGTTGGTCAGCGGGTGTGTGCATTTGGCAGCGTGAACGATGAGGTACATACTGTTTCAATGGTGAGCCCATTTCCAAATTCACGCAGAAGTCGAGAGGCAGGTTTTCAAAGATAAAGCAGATCTGCAGATGTACAGTGAGAAGGTTGAGGGTTAGGAAAAAAATGTACGGGAAGGGAAGAAAGCCTGTCACGGTAGATGCAGGTGGCTGGCTTAGCCAGGGCCCTGCGTTTTCCTTTTGCACGACTCGAGGGGCCAGGGCCAGCCTTGGCATTGCCGTCACCCTCAGGCTTGAAGAGAGGGGACTTGACTGACCAGTAAAGGGGGAGGCTGAGAGGGGGGACATTGGCTTTTTCTGCGCGGGCATGGGTGGGCATTGGGGTGGAGCATGTAGCACGCACAGACGAAGATCGGCTTCTAGTACACAGTTTGTGCAATTTCTGCAGCAGGGAATCCAAGAATCGGCACTCCATTTGAGCCAGGACACATATAGCATATTCAGAAAACTAGAATTCTGACACCAGTGTTTAAAGACCTCGAATAGATACAGTGGATAATGATAAATTAGAGCCAACGCGTACACCCCAGAATGTGACTCTTAGTCCGGCACTTGTCTGGCCCGGCATGACTTTTGTCACATTATTTGGCCGGACAAACAAAAATGAAAAAAAATCGGGTTTCACGAACTTATGCAAACGGCTGTCATATAAAAACCATCAGATCAGATTGCATAACGTATGGACGAATCGAGATTCACAATAATCTGGAGAAGTGGGGGAATACAAAAACAGCACGGCACCTCGGGCTTGGACTAGGTGGCGTGCCGACAACTGGAGCGGGAAAAGCGGGACAGGAAGAACTTCACTTGATCGGTACTGTAACTCAACACATTGGCCTTGTCACGTTGAAATACAGTAGAGAGTCCATCTTCCGCTTCTCAGGCTAAGCTGCAGTTTCGCCGCTCGTCGTCATTTGAGTGGGTGCCATGTCACATGACTTGGGCTTCACGGCGTTTGCGCGCGTCGTCCTGGCTGCTGCGATGATACGACAGCGGGTTTCTTTCTCGAGATCTTTGTGAGGGTTGACGATCCTGTGAAGTTTTGTATTGATGACTCGGGTCTGACAGAACATATATTCACGTACAGTACAGTAAGGACTGGCGTAACGAATGGGCGTCGGACGATAGCTAAGTAGCATGTCACAAATGTTCAAATTTGTTCAAAACGTGGCTCTGAGTGATACCTATTAAGAAAGAAAAACAGAGTATAGCAGAGTTCAGGTGTCGATTTTGACTCAATAAATGCGAACCGGGTTGGAAAGCTTGTGACTCCGGACAGCGTGGCGCAAGAGATCGGGAGGAACCGTATTATCACGTTTGGAGGCTGTCAGGCCGTAGTTCTGGGCGACGAGGTGGAAGACCACATCGAGTACTGTGAACGGACTGACAGGATATTCTACTGACCTGGGCGACAAGGTGGAAGACTAGAGACCCTCGTCGCACCAGGAGTGAGCCTTTTGAGGGGTCACTGACATATGTCTAGACAAGATCGAACGGTACATGGCTATTAAGGGAATATGACGACATGATGGGGATAACATGGTGAGTCGGGTTCGTGCTACCTAACAGAGGCAGTAGAATTCGTGGAGGTGTTCCTGTATGGCGCACACACATCCGGGTCATGAAGTTGCGACGGGTCCTGTGTGAGGTAACCTCGCTCCAGTCCTTCAAAGTACGACCTTTGTAGCCATCATCAACCCTCGTCTCCAGTATAATGAATCAAAACTGAACTGTACCATTGACGTGCGTAAGGACTCGTTTTCTCGATTTTGAAGCTCCAGAACTACATGCGATATTCCAGTTCGATGTTGAGGGAGGAGAAATGAGGCGGAAAGACATACCAGCCATCCGGCACTTTGACTATACATAAGCTTCTGCGCGTCCGCCCACTTGCGTAGAAACTCGTCCGTCGCATTGAACTGGGTAGCAAGCGAGAACTCGCCATACCAAAAGGAGTATTCCCCGCCGCGATATCTCGCTGGATATCATTTCGATCTGCAACGAGTCATCAAGGCGCGACAACAAGATGAATGGCTGTCAAACGCACTGCAGAGATTTTGCAAGTAAGCCTCTGGATTTGAATCGGCGACACCCTGCCAGATACACGTTAAGAAGATCCTAAGTCGTATAGCCGTCAACATACCCCAAAACTACAGGAAGAAGAGATGAGACGTCAACCCGGTTACAAACAACGCAGAGAGGAACTCAGACTAACCTGTAATACAGGTGGTGGTCGTATGCCTGAGGTCCGATGGCAGCGTCCGAAGGATTAGGAGGATCATTATACTGCCAGAGAATGTCCATAAGCTAAAACCGGGATCCAGTTAGCATCTCACAGCGACTGAGGCAAGGTAAAGACGAGCTTGGTCGTGATCGGCATGCGCCCTTCGCACGCAGTAAAGTCGATGATCCATCCCAGTTCCAGTGCAATGTAGAGTAACGTTGGAAAAGATGACTTCAGAGCTTCGATCACCGGAGGTGCGAACAGTCCCGGAGTGTCCAGTGCGAACGCCTGCGTAGTCTTTCATCTAGGTTCTCTGCGTTCGGCGTGCCTTCGAGAGCCGGACATCCTGGCACATCTACCCCGATAAGCCACTCTACCGCGCGCACGGTCCTGACAAAATTCTTCTGAACTGCCCAGTACAAAGTGTGAGGGGCATTGTGAACCAGTCGCGGAGTGAGGTGAGCTTACAGTCACCGAGGCCAGGTGTTTGTGTCGCATTCATTATGGGCTCATTTACGGCCTCTATCGAGAAGACGCTACAAATTGGGGATGAAGGTGGGAGAGGAAGGTCATGACAGCAGTCCAAATCAAAGCACGGCCGTAGTTGTAGTCCGTCTAGTTTCAGCTGAGACAACAGAATAGAAGATATCACGGGAGTACCCACGTAAAACTGGGGAGTTGAGGTACAGCTTAAGATGGGGCATCAGATTCCCCGCACGTGTAATTGTGGCGAAGAAAATAACGCACTTTCCAGTAAACATCTGGTTTACCACCTGGACACCAGGAAGAGCGTGGTGATCCAGGATGACTTGTATTCCCGCTTCGCGGAGCATATCAGACCCTTTGCCTGGGGATCCCGCGTTGGTTTTTAATTGTTGCGTCAATATGCGTACAATAACAGACAAGATAGTTTATTCCCCCACGGGGGTAGTGCTCTGTGACGCGGTCGACTAAGGGCTCTACGATCCAATAACCGAGCTGAGGGAGTGATTAGGCTAACACCGGGAGTAAAAACAACTTTAAACAACAATATTTACAGGAAGGCGGACAGTATTTATTCCTGCATCCTTGAAGTTGTCCACGTCGTCTTGAGTAAACCACGTCGACCTTATGGCAATGTCACCAAAGCAATGCAAGAGTACAAGGGACAACAGTACCAGTGGACAGCGAACCTCTCGTCTACGTCATCGGGATAGGCGGTGGCAAGCGCACTACAGAGATGAACGCTCGACGATGCCAGGAGTGGAAGGATGGGCTTACAACTCCGAAGAAATACAGGTTGAGCAATCATCACATTGCTCGCCACCCATAGTGTCCCATTCTGGCAATTACGGCGGATAAACACTTGGTAATTAAAAGAGAGAGAAGGATGGAAGAACCATTGGGTAGCATCCACGGTTCCAACACGAGCCTGGAAAGAGGGAATGAGACGCATACTATCGCGATAACTGGCTGACAATCACCAAGAGCCTAGATTGACCCCGTAAATCTTGCTGGGAGGCGGCCACGAGCACCATGAGTGATTCTAACGAAAGTAAAGAATGAGAGTAGAGGAGTTGCATTGGGCTTCGTCTTACCCGACACTCTTTTTACAGTTGAACGTTGAACGTTGAACCATCGAACGTTAACCTGCGGACCGATCAAGCTGTTCCGGGAGACACGCCGTCTTCTTTCCATTCTTGGGCTAGTCCATTCCAATAAATGCACTTCATGCACTTCGGGAGCTTCCCAGCCATGCTGTAAACTGGGCTCGCTAGTCGAACTACCAAGGAAAGTTCCGGTCATTTATCATCGAAATGTTACAGAAGGCTTCGACGGGTAGCAAGATCTAGCAAGACCTCGGGGAAGGTTATTTAGTCGTTTAAGTTACTACGAAGTGACCGCGAGACTTGAACACTTCGTGACAGCGCAATGCGCATAACAGCGGAGATCGGTCGGGATATATGCCAGGGAATCCACGAACCACGGAAAGTCCGCAAATTCAGCAGCTATGACTGTACAAGCACAAGGGCAAGAGTGCACCCAACTCCGCCGCGGGGCAGCCATCAATGGATGACGAACGACATTTCCACTGGTAAGTACCGCGTGGATTGAATTTCCTCACGTGACATGTGCGCCTCATGGTGCTCTCCGCTCGCCACATGCTACAATGCGATGGGTATAGTATGGTATTCAGCTTACTGTATCCGAGTCTCACGAGCCAAGTGTTTCCATGCTAATCTCTAGGGCTGACAGCACCACTGTTGTGCCTACTGAAGCATGCTACCTCCCTTCATGCCTTCGGCATGATATGCGTTTACCACCATCACAATGCCCTGTTTTCCCTCGCTCCATGTGAATCTAATGGCCACATGTTAGGCTGGTTGAGCAAATATCCTGGAGAGTCGCCGAGATAATCCCTCTTAAAGTCTGAGGTCGTGGTTGATGGTGCCCATAAAAATTTCTTAGCTTCATCTTGGGGGGTGCCATGTTGTCCTGCGTCCAAGTCCTTACTCTCGTCTCGATATTCGAGCTCGTCCGGGCAGCTACGGTTGCTGGTGGGCAGGCAATAACAACTCTATCGTCAGTGCAAGTCGAGTCATTCAAGCCATACGCACTCTATTCCGCGGCAGCATACTGTCCACCCTCGACGACTTTGTCTTGGTCATGTGGAGGTTCGTAACTGGGTCATTCTACGTAGCTCTTGGAACATTAGAGCTGATCCCGAAGACCACCATAGCGTATTGCGCGAGAAATCCTACCTTTCAACCCTACGCTTCCGGCGGTGACGGGTCCACCGTTCAGCTCTGTTCGTAATCTGGATTACTGTTTCGCAATTTATGGGCTCACAGGAGACGGAGTAGGGTACGCTGGGTGGGACCCTACATTAGGTTCGGTCATCGTCGCCCACCAAGGTACGGACCCAGTCAAAATGTGAGTGTGGTATGGTTACCCCGAGTTGGACTGGCCTGACGGGTCTTTTCCTCTCAGCCTCGCAGATCTGACCGATGTCAACTTTTTTCTCCGACGCTTGGACCCGAACTCTTCCCTAGTATACCGTCTTCGGTTCGGGTACATGAGGATTCGCGAATGAACACGCCAAGTATGAAACCAGCGCTATTCTCCCCGCCACTTCCTTTGGGCTAACTAATGGTTTTAGGACGGCTCCGATAATCCTCGCGGTGGTGCTACCCTACTCACGCAACACAACCATCCTCCGTGGTTGTTACGGGACATTCACTTGGCGCGGCACTTGCGCTCCTTGACTCGGTCTACCTCCCGCTACACCTGCCAGCGGGCACGCGTGTGACCATGGTCGGCTACGGTATGCCGCGCGTGGGCAACCCCGCCTTTGCCGACTACGTCGACGCGATGCACCGTTCCGACAGCGTGAAGGTGACAGTGACGCACATCAACAATAAGAAAGACCCGATCCCGATCCTTCCCGGGCGGTTTGTGGGCTTCGCGCACCCCGCCGGAGAGGTGCACATTCCTTACGACTCGGGCAGCGCGTGGGTCGCGTGTTCCGGCCAGGATAATCCTTCTCTGCTTTGTACCGTCGGAGGTGTGCCTAATGTGGTTCAGAGCAATATTTTGGACCATTTGGGCTGTATGACGATCATATCTTTATGGGCTTGTGTTGACAGGACGAAACGGAAGTTGGCGTAGGCAATGGTATGTATAGTGTCCCTGCAGCTATATGGCATTTCAGGTAGCCAGAAGCTTCTGACTAGCTGACAGAATTTCTCTTTTTATTGCCCATCATCGTATGTGTAGAGTCCGAAAGGTGACTGTAGGGCAACAACTCATCTCAGCCTTCTTATCATTTAGGTAATTTGTACTACATTATGACATGCCCGAGATACGATCACCTTATCTATCTGATCTTGCTCCACTTCATTAGGTCAGGTTGAGCTGTTGAGGTGCTGTAGCTGACAAAGATGTCCAATTCCAGGGTAGGTGGCTGTACGGTCAGCAAAGATGCCTCACTGATATCAGAGCCAAGTAGCCTTTACAACAAGGCCATTAAAGCCCGGACCACAGGCGTGTGGGTCCGCAAGCAACGTGCTGTTCTTTTCTGTCATTCGGAGTTTTGCTCCGAAAGTTGGGTAACGTGCTGAGTCATGCATGAGGCGGCCTTGGCGCCAAGTCTGGCGATAATCGATAGTCCGCTCATACCCTGAATAAGTTAGCCCTTGAGTTGGTTTAGATTGCGTCCGCTTACATAGGGGCTAATGTATTGCATTCGGGTATTACATTTGGGTGGAGCCGCCCCACTGGCCATTCGGCACGAGTCGGCGCTGCTTCTCAGGAACGCTTTCGGAGAACAAATTGTCACATTTATATAAGCGAGGCCTCATGTGTGCGAAAGGGCAGGGCGTGTGTGCTTCCTGCAATACCCTGGTTGATGCAACCCCTTAAACGCCGTTCGCACAATCCAGGCGAGTCCCACACGTCGACTCGGGGAAATGGTCACTGCGGTGAGTGCCCGTTAGGGCGCATTATTGTTGATGTTGATGATCGAATGGCTAGCTGCCAGCTGCCAGCCGTCTCGGCTAGGGCTTCCAGCGCACAGCGCACGTGGAGCCACACGCTTGGAACTTCCGCACTCGGCCCGTTCTTTAGTTCGCTTTGACAGAATGGCGCCCATGTTCAAATGAAGAGTTGCGCTAACGTGGCTTTGTGCCATCCGATGAATCTGCGTTTGCGCCGGAAGTGTTGAAGGTGGACACTAGAAGAGCGACGATGACAAGCGGCACCTATGCGATATCAAGCACTGAGTCAGGGATGGCTAGACTGGGCCACACCGACCCACACGCGTGGGGATAAGGGTGACGGGAGGCGAGAGTCTGAAGCACAGAAGCCTACCATATAGTGTCCCATGCCCCTCCTGCCAAGAACGCTATATGTCACGTCACAGGCCTTTTGTTGGTGCTTGAAGCTTGAAGGGGCGCAAAGGTGGATTGCGTTGAGTTTACGTTATCTCTTGCCACGCCCCAACACTAATCCAGATTTCTGGTACTAAATTGGTAAGGTGCAGCCTTGAACGGATCGCCGTTCTTATCGCCGACCCTGGTACGCGACAACATCCATTTCCCTCATCTTTTTGATTGTACAACTCAGACTAGGAGGGAAGGATAATGACACAGAGCTGGACTCGCAGGGACTCTTTCTGTGGTACTAGTATCTTATCTCCAGAAAAGATCCACACGTGTCGAGCGCACTTGTGCCACTGGAAGCGCGGGACCGCTCCGGTGCCACGACTATCTATATTGGCTGATGGGGTTGTCAAACGTCAACCCTTACCCGGCCCTCAGGCCTCAGGGACAGTTGGAAGCCCTGCCTTGGACCTTAGGTCTCTACATCCCTCCTCAGCTTCCTTCAGCACTACTTTTGTGCAATAAGAACTCATTCGAAGGCGCGCAATGTGTGGTCGAGAAAGAGCGGAAGAGTGAGAAAGTGCTTGGCTAACAGACGCTCAGGAACCCAGATCATATCGGTAACGGAGGATTGGCCATTCGTTCCCTTCTAGGCGATCAGGATCATCATCGGCGCTGTCATGGCTGTAGCGCACTGCAAGACTTGGATGATGGGCGGCCGGAAAAAGAAATGATCAACAGGTTCTGAATAAAACGCGGGCGTAGCACAGCACGCCCAGCCGTCTTCTGCCCCCCCCCCCTTTCTCCCTCCTTTTCCATCCCCCCAGTCGTTCACGCTCCTTTCCGTGAACTAGACTCCGGAGATTTTTCATTTGGGATGCAGAAATTCGGGTTAATCGTTTTGGCTGCTAGTGCTGCTCTCCTGGGGTTCCTCGCCCCAGTCGAGAGTCAGGCTATTGAGAACCGCGAGACCAATGCGGATCGCTTCGCACGGGGTCTGCCTCCCCTTCCCCCCGCCAGGCGTTCCGAGACCGAGAGTACGTCCATCCCTATATTTTCTTTCTTTCTTTCTCTCTTCCTTCTTCAATGTGAACTTGACTGCTGACGTGGCGGGTTCTTGCGAACAGTGGCGAAGCGCGAAAAGCCCTCGAAACGTTCCCCCACGCCGACCGTCGATAACGATAAACGTAGTAGGCCCTCGAAGCGTGACCTTGAACCGCGGTCCAAGCCTTCCAAGCGTGCCCTCACGCCAGCACTTGAGCAGCGCTCCAAGCCTTCCAAGCGTGCTCTCACTCCCGCCTTGAGCAGCGGTCTCGGCCATCCAAGCGTGCTCTCACTCCCGCACTTGAGCAGCGGTCTCGGCCTTCCAAGCGTGCCCTTACGCCGGCGCTTGAGCAGCGCTCGAGACCCTCCAAGCGTGCCACTTCCCCAGCAGAAAAGCGCTCCAAGCCATCCAAGCGTGCTACTACCCCGGCTGAGAAGCGTTCCAAGCCGTCCAAGCGTGCTACTACCCCGGCTGAGAAGCGCTCCAGGCCATCCAAGCGTGCTACCACTCCCGCTGAGAAGCGTTCCAGGCCGTCCAAGCGTGCTACTCCCCCAATTGAGCAGCGCTCCCGTCCATCTAAGCGTGCCACTACACCAGCTGAGAAGCGTTCCAGGCCTTCCAAGCGTGCCGAAGTTTTCCAAATGCCGCAGTCGTGAGTAGATCGTCTTGATGACAAAAAGATGTTCTTCTAGCCACTGACACTGGTATTTTTTGTTTAGGTATTCTGGTCGTCTCGAGGTGCGCTGGGCTAACAACAACTCTGTTGCGGGCTACGTCGCGAACAACCCTACTGGTGGATCGTACGTGCCATAGTAACATGGAGTGTTATATGTCTCATGCAGGTCCTCAGGTTTGGACTGAATGATCCCAAGTTGTTCGGAGACGATTTATATGTGGAGTACATGGATTCAGTTCTCATGGTTGTGGTATGTTGTCGTTTGGGTCGCCGGGGCTCCATAACCCTGGTGCCTTCTCTTGCTTCATGCTAAGCATCTATGCTCTACTAGAATCCCGAGTTCCCCCCTCCTCATTTCGTTGGCGGCAGTGCGGGACCGGATTGCTCAAAGTAGGTCTAGCGCCACCCAATTGTGTGCATCGTCGTGTGTCGATCACTGACGATTTGATAATTTAGCAACGTTCAGTTCGCCAACGTTGAACCAGGACGTAAGATCTTGCGCTATTTCCAATAGGAGGTTGGGTATTGATGATCAATTCTTGCAGCGTTCGCAGCTTCTTGGACTCTGTGCCCCATGTCGGGGGCGCTTAATGGTGAGCACCTGTCACCCCTTTCGCCCACATGAACCAATGGTGACCGTCCCACGTGTGTCCAGCGACCTGGATCAAACACGATGGCAGCGAGAGCAAGCCCTCCCTTGCGTACAACCCGGCGGAGAACGTGTTGAGCTTCACTGGTCACTTCACTTCACCCTCCACGGAATACCCCGTTGTACGAGTTTCCTTGATTTGTTTCTTCGTCCTTTTCCGGCTGACTAGAGCTCCTGCAGTATATCTACCTTTCCGATTAGTCGTTCCTGGATTGCTCATGCCCTTCGCGTGTGGACACTACTTTCTTGGACCATTGATGTTTGCTACATTGCTGACCATGATTTGGATATTGGACTTCTTTTGTCACGTTTTTACCATGCTTCAACCATGCTTACGTCATGTTCGGACGGTTCACCAGATAGATTTCTTTTCTTTTGTTACGCGGACATTTCAACGTCTGTTACTGCACCTTTCCTTTTCAATTACGTACGACGTTGAATTTTTGAGCGCCCTGTTGCCTGATTTGCAGCCGTTGATGGCGGTATTTCACCTTTTGGGGTTAGCTTCAACTCAACAAATAGAGACTTCCTTCGGAAATCACCCGAATTTGCAAATTCAGGGCACAGGGCACCACGCTCTCACGCGAAATCTCACGGGCCAGTTTAGTACAGCACTGTGACTGTATGCTCCACCGCTAAGAGGTATGAAATTGCTGAGGTGCCCTGACTGGTTTACCTTAATCAGCTCAATGTCGATGTGCCCGCTCGTACGAACGCAACTTCAAGGTCGTCTAAGCGTGACGGTGCCGCGCGCTATGAGGTGGATCCACGAAACTCCAAGAACTGCGCAGCGTCACTACAACCGCGGCGCCCTAGTTTGACGTCCCTCGCAACGACAATCGCTTAATAGGACCTTCGCCTGCTCTCATTCTCCCATTCACTCCATTTTTCTCTCTTTCCCTCTTCGAACTCGTCGCACTCTCTTTGTTGCGCATCCATTCTTTGACAAAGCACTGTCTTTTCTTGTCTAAAACATACCCCTGCAACGCTAACTCTTGTGGAAGAAGAACAACGATACCAACCCAAAATGCAGAAGGTCTTCCTCGCGCTTTTCTCCGTCGTTGCTCTCTTGGGGCTTGTGCCGTCGTTTGCATCTGCCGAGACGAATGGCAACAGGCTAGCTCGCGGTCTCCCCCCGCTGCCCCCCAGTCGCCGAGACACTGCTAAATACGGCACTCCTTCTCATGTCCACCATCATCATCACGGCGAAGATCACGGCGAAGGTCACGGCGAAGGTCACGGTCAGGCTCCCAGTCGCCGAGACACTGCTAAATACGGCACTCCTTCTCATGTCCACCATCATCATCATGGTGAAGATCACGGCGAAGGTCATGGCGAAGGTCACGGTCAGGCCCCCAGTGGCCGACGCACTGCCAAACGTGGCATTCCCTCTCATGTTCACCATCATCACGGTCAACACCATGGTCAAGATCACGGTCAGTCGCTGGCCCCCAGTGGCCGACGCACTGCCAAACGTGGCACTCCTTCTCAAGTCTACCATCATCACGGTCAGAACTCTGAGTACGTCTGCGTTCGTTGTTTGTTGCGGGCACTTTGTCTCGCTGTGATATACTGTGCGTTGACTTTGTCCCGTCCGAACGATAATTCGGTCACCCCGAGAGCAGCCACATTCAAATCCGCGACACTGATGGCATTTCGCTCGGCTATCTCATGGACTTCACTGGCAGCGGGTGCGTGTTTCTGTCCTCCCCTTGTCCTCAAGCTGTGAAGGTACTAACTGTATCCTTTTTTTTCGGTCGCTTTCAACCTTCAACCACGGTTTTAAACTTGTCTATGATCCTCACTCTAGCCGTGACCTTTCGGTAGTCTACCGTGCCGGGAGCCACAGTTTGTCTTTCCATGTGCGCATTTTGCTGTTTGCTGTCTGTATGAAACAATGTTGATACTCATTGCAGGGTCAGGGTAATGATGCGCACTTCCTGGGTGCCGCCCTCTCTAACGACAACTTGGGTCCCGGTTCCCCTGCGTGAGTTTCAAGACTTGTAGTAATGTACTAACGGATAGCTGATCTCCTCTTCCAGTTATGTCACTCTCACGAATGTGGCACTTAATGATAACCAGGGTACTATTCATAAGATTTAGTTGTCGTTAATGTCCCTGACGTGAGGATTGCAGCTAACGCTCATATCTGGACACTCGCCAAGGATGGACAGCTAATCGCCACTTGGCCAAACCATGATGGCACGACGTCTGATGTTCACCTCTGCCTTAACGCGGCTGGGGATGGCATTATCCTGGCTGGGGATCCCTCCAAGCTCCCATCTGGCTGGAAGGAAGTGGTACGTTCTTTGTTCTTTTCCTTTGACCGTTTGATACTTAGCTCATCTTCGTTTTCAGCAATTCTATCTTACTAAGTAAACTACTTACGTGGGTAGTGGTTGGCTACTCTCATGTGTTGACCACATCAAAAGGTTGTGTAGTAGCCATAGTTACTTAGCCATTTTCTCGCTTGCGCTTCTGTGTCGCGCCAATACCATTTTTCTCGAGACGTTCAATTTACAGTAGTTGTGCCTGGTTCGGTTCAAGCAAATTGCCCTTTCTGGTTCCGTATGGAACTTGGTCCGAACTGGAGTCGGTCAGGGCAGCCCTGACCGTGAATCGATTCGGATGCAATCCGGGTGATTGGCGCCGTTTAGGCGAGCCTCGACTTGAGAGCAAAATGAAATGCACGGACAGGTATGTCACGCTGGTGCAGGTGGAGGGTTCAAATCGTCCAAATGCGTGGTGCCCACGGCCCTTCAAATAGGCTGCGCCATGCTGCTCCAGTCGGTTTTCCCAGGGTGTCTCCTCTTTCCCCCATATCCTTCCCGCTATGCACAGACTCGCAGTCATCGCCTTGACCCTCTTGGTTGTCTTTGCTTCCGTCTTGCCCACCGTTCTCGCACGTGAGACGAACGGGGACCGCTTCAAGCGCGGCTATCCCCCTCTTCCGCCGTCGCGCCGCGAGGTCGCGAAGCGCCAAAAGCCCTCGGCAGTGCCTCCCAAGACGTAAGTCAATCTGTCTGTCCCCCCCTTGCGCCCATACATACTAGTGGGCGCAATGTCCCCTCTTGGATCCTCGTGGGCCCCGATCTTTGACATCTGAGACTGATTTCTATTGTCGCCCGTCTTATCAGAACTGTCGTCGAGGTTCGTGATAGCTCCGGGACCCACCACATTGGATTCTTGGGGAAGACACTACCGTAAGTGGACTAGGCGCATCCTGCTGTCGCGATGGGATTGACATCATGTCTTTCAGTCTCGGCGTGACTACTCAAGGCTCCAGCAGCGCCGTTCAGGTATCGTTTTCGGCATCTGCTCATACGCTCCAAGCTACAGTACGCACATTCATATTTATTTCCTCTGTGCCGGGAAATGACTTGTATGCTTTAGAGCCCTGCCTTCAGCCCACCGTTTTTGGGCGATGATCCCACCAAGTGCGTTATTTTTCGTGATTTGTCCGAGTCTTGCAAGCGCCCAACTCATCGACTTGTTATTCGCAGGAATATCTTGACGAACGTTCCAAATGGCTGTATGACCAATGTGCTTCGAATACTCGTATGACACTGACAACAACATTTCCCTTCTGTATGCAGCTGGTGCTACGATCTGGTCCTTGGACCCTACGACCGGCGAATTAACGAGCAAGTCTATCTTAGTACCCTGTAGATGGCATGTGATAGCTTACCCCTGTGATGTTTTCTACACTACACAGTCAACGTGCCCCAAGCAGGGCTATTTGTACAAGACAGTCACCAAAACGTTCTTGACATCACAACGGATCAAACCCAGAAGCCCCAGTCGGTGGTGAGCCCTAGTACATCCTGATCTCTCTAATATATGTCTCACTTGCGCGTACAGAGATTGTATTTGGTCTCCGCTTAAGTGTTGGACTCTCTATTATGTGGCGGACACAATGGACGCGTCTTTTTCTTTTCTTAGCCCCGAACCTTTTCCCCCATCTTATCTTACTTTCTGAGTGGGGAGACCACTTTACTTACCCTTCCCCCCTACTCTTCTTACTTTCTTCGCTTCCCTCCCTTTCTGAGTGGGTGATCACTTTAGCTATCTTTTCAACCTGGTTGCTGCCAGAACACTTGTTTCCATAGGACAGACACTTTTACTTCTGGTTTACCTTCGAACAATTTTTCCCGCCTTGTTTACTAACCTTTGGAGTACTAGTGACAGTGAACGCAATTCGCCATTTGTATGTAGTTGGTTAATTGTTGTTCAATTACGAGGACAATTTCTCTTTTTTGGTCGGTGGTCTGAAGTGGCATCATGCATGCGGGTTCGCTCAGGACAGCCAGCCAAAGATGGATATAGTGGATGTTCTACAACGCTTCTCTCAATATTCTCGCGGTCGTCCAGTTGAGGCTGGGTTGACACTAATGTGTTCCAGCCGAAGGTTGGGCTCCGCCAACCAACCAACATTAATATGTTCTCTGGCACTTCAGACAACATATTTACGGCAAATGCTCCCCAGTTTTGCGGGTACTGATAGCCTCCGAGTCCCGGGCGAGTCACCGAAGCGCCCCACGCCGCCGCCGCAGCGCTCGCTTGCCGTTACGGTTCGCCAACTCGACTTGTCTATTATGGAGGTCTGCCGTGCTGTGCAGAGAAGCGAATCAGCTCCAGCAATCGTCGGAAGGGGGCTATGTATGGCACTGCACGGCTGACACCGCAATTGGCACCGCGGCGCAGCCAGGCTGTCCCGCCCCGGGAGAGGAGGCCTCGGCACTATGCGCTGCTTCCAAGTATACTGTACAGCACGTTGGTTTCGGTCTGCCTGGGAAAAGCAGACCGTCGCGCATGGCTTTGTTTCCTGCGTCTTACAATAGAGTAAGCGAATCTGCGCCGCTGTCCGCGAGCATCGCAATGTCACGGTGTGCCACAATGTACCACTCCGTGGGTCGGCGTGAGTTGCTGTCAGTCAAAATCATTTTATTACGCATACTGTACTTTTGTTTTTCTTTTCTTGCTCGGTTATTCACAATTGCCCAATGTCCTGGAGCTTTCGGATTTTTTGGTCTCGGCCTTTCGGCCTCGGTCGGCCTCGGTCCTAGGTACAGTGGCACAGTGGCACAGCGCTCCACCGTGACTTTGTTCGGTACGGTGCTATTTCCCCTTCTATCTGGGCCGACAGGTGGCATGGTCCCCAATCCACGGGGAGGGTCGGAAGGCAGACGCTTTGCTCTCCTGTCGGGACAGAGTCCGAAGATCTCACGATGAGCGTTTCAGTGGGGCCTTCTGTTCTTGATCTGGGGTCACTCCTCCCATGTGACGCACGGTCCGGCACGGAGATGACAGCGGCTCCAGGACTTAACTCTATCATTCCCCCCTTTTTTACAGTATCCCACGTGTCTCGAGTGATAGCATCAACGGCTTGTGCGCTTTGCTCACTCATGCTGTTGGGGCTGCAGAAGGGAAAGCAAGTGGTTCGGGCGCATTTTTCTCACGTCATTGCTTACACCATGCTCTATTTTTTACCACACCTACCTCCTAGTTGACTGCATTTCATAATAGACCATGGCCGACAAGGAAAACGGATCATCGTAGACAGTCCGTAGACCCTGACAGTGCCCTGAGTGTTTGTTTTCATGGAGTTGAACGTCATGGGGCCGTCCTTGATTGACCTAGTGCAGCACACGTGTTATCATGTTCGTTCCTAGATCAGGTCAGGACGCTCCAAATCGACCTTCATTAATTCTGAAGGAGTAAACATTGTGTAAGTTTAGTTCATTGTTGTTCCTCCTACTGTGCCTTTATTGTTGCTTTTAAATTAATAAATTGCTTTCTTGGCGTACCAACAGGTCATCCCTGGCGTAGCGTAGGAAACGAGGGGTTCTTTTCACTACAACAGAATGAATTGGGATTGCGATCACGAGTTCAGGTAAGTGCGCGAATTTGGCTGTGCATGTCCGCGCCATCGTGGGTGTTTGTTGAGGCTTGTCATTTATCCATGTTGTGTGTAGGAGAAACGCCTGTTCGCAGCCGACCCTAGGCGCTGCAATGGATTCTTCACTCATCTGGATACAACTCCCCAATATGTATGAAACTTGGTCAGAGTAACCGAGGTGGCGGTAGAGGGTTAAGCTGTTAAGCTTTACTAGTTTTACGATGTGTGTAAAGTATTCTTTTCCATTTGCCACCCGCTGTTTCATGACGCCAATGCTGTAGTTCTAGGAAAAGCGCATGGATACCACGTGGATGTGGATCATGGCCCCCACATTACTCCTCTTCACGGCTTACGGAAAGTAATGGTGTCTCAGTGTTTCGGGACGTGGCGTCCGAGGTCTGTGCCACCCCTCTGTCGTGATCTCGCCCTTTGGGTATGACTCATTTGCCTACGTGGTATCCGCACCTCTTTCAAAACAGGAAAAATGAGCTACTGCATCGGAGTGATATCACATTGGATCCCGGCACCTAATAAACGTGACTGATGGGATGTGACCTCCCGAGATCTTGGGACAAGGGGTGAACCCCTCAGCCCCACCCTGTAGACGCTACGTGCTGCGCGGCGTTAATTTGGACTGCGCTTTTGGCCGGTTTCGGGTTCTCACTTTGAGTCACTCGATGCGAACTGAACCGTCCATGCTTCGTCAGAGGTGCAGTCTAGTAATCCAATCGTTCCACAACTCCGCAGCGAGTGGCGTTCGGTGGCAACCGAGGTTTCACTCTCACAACGAGCATTCATTCATTTACTCCACCCTTTACTGTGCAGTATATTCCTCTTGCTGAGTGGGGTTTACTAGGCGACAAGTTTCCCCATACCCTGCTTTGTGCAGCTCGTCCCAACATGTGAATACCACCGATTCTGCTGCTTCCGCGTGTATCCGGACTGCGCTCGAGAGGGTTTCGGAGGATATCGTCGAGAAGAGAATGGCTAATGGCGACGGTGGCAGAAATGACACAATGATCATTCTGTTATGAAATTCTTCTGAGAACCAACCTTCACCCGCTCTAAATACCTCGGTTGAAGCATCGTGAGATTGTGAATCCAGCCCCTCGTGAGTCATTTAGCCATTCCTCTCGTGTCGGTGACATGCTTGGATAGGGCATTGCCTCGATGGTAAAGAGACAACGGGCTAGCAGTCTGATTTGGTTCTACCGGAGATTGCGGAATACAATGAGTTCCAGAAATTCATTCGAGAGGATTTTTTTTCAGGTCGTCTATCCTCTCCTACCAAGCCTCTGATCGGGATCTCTGTCGGTCCCGGAGTCGATGCGCCTACGTCCGTGATCTTCTGGATGCTTGGAAAGGTATTAAGTCGGCACAACGTCATTCTCTTGACCTTCCCAATCTCCACTAGATCGGGCGAACCAAGTATCGTCCAGTTCACTGACATCGCGTATCAGCGGTACTTTTGATACCTCCGTTCCATTTGTGTACTGGTCCGGTTTCCGAATCAAGGCACGAAGATCGCAGCAGGTGTGGGGCAAGGGTGGACGCCGATGATATAGGATGCCGACCGCTTCTTTGAAGACAGAAAACGTCAAACAGCCCCCGGGTAATGTTTATGGTAATCCGTGAGCGTCCGTAGCAGCGCTCCGACGGAGACACATTTCTTTTGCAGACTTGGTGTCTCAGGTTAAACTATTGCAACCGCGTTTCTGAGGCACCGCGCTACGCTGCACTGCTGGTGGCGTACATGACTGTACCCGAGTCGGTCGGCGATTCGTTTAAGGGGCAACTCGTACCCACAACATCCTCGTACGTGGTTCGTGTGACGAGCAATGAGTGTCCTGGGAATTTTCGTCGTCGTCGCCAGCCATGGTGAAAGTGTTTCGATCTGTCCCTTCCCCAGATCACGTAGCTATTGCTGCGGACCCGGATTGTCGCAAGACGAGGTCATCATGATGACCGGATTGAATCTCGACAGGTCTCGTTATCAAAGCCTCCGGGTTGTCAAGACAGGACATCATTTTGGCCGGCGGTCGGTCCGCAAACACAGGTGTTATTTCTCACTACAGTTACGCTGTGCACCAGATAACTTCGGCATCTGCCTCAGTGCCATGATTATGTTCATGCTTGTGGATGAAAGAATGGACAAGATGCGGAAATCGAAGATGCCGTGCTACGACTGCGGTCAGACCAGGTGAGTCAGAAGAGAAGGTCCAACGTTTGAGAGTCCGTAGCGCTCGGACCCTCGACGCCCTGGATAAGTAGGATGATCATCACACATTGGTGGCCCGAGTAGGAAAGGTACTCTGACCTCCTGTAGCGTCTCCGATCTACTCCTGCGTGTCCCAAACGGACAGCCCACGTAAAACATTCCAAGTACCGACATTTTTCTTTTCTTTTCTTATTTTGCCGCCGATCTTCGTCGTGGCGAGTCAAAACAGCGCCACTTCGGAAGCGGGCTTTCTTGTCTTGGACGGGCAGTCGCAGACGGGCCTACTAGGATGACGGATCAGGTCGGATCGACTGGCGAACTGCGTTTATCGCCGAGTTGGTCCGTCGGTTTTGTTTTTTGACTTTGTCCGCGGACGACGGGCGCACTCTGTGTAGCTCGCATACGGTGACGTCATACTATCAGGTAAACTGGTAAAATTGGCTCTCATGAGGCTGGCAACGGAATCAACTTGATGGAGCTTTGTCCTGGCGTACAGTACTATTTCAATGACTACTGCGCAACTGCCAGTGAACGTCTTTCCGTGTCACGATAGAGGCAAATCGCGTACGCAACAGAAGTTTACTCAGGTACGATGCGTTTATTCTTGGACTATGTGCAATTACTGTATGTTACACCTCATCCTCATATGTTAAGAGCCAAGGTCGGGTATATGCTGAACACCTGGTTCGTATTTGTAAGAAAGGGGGGTAAGGGCCATCCTTAGGCTGCCGAACACATCGGGGCAACTAGGACATGAGCCGTTCACCCCATACTAACCGCAGCCGATGAGCACGGTATGCGCCTCTAAGCGCAATCCACGTGCCCCATGCAACCAAAACAAATGTGAGTGCAAATAGCGCGCGGAGTGTCGCACGCCAGCGCCACGACACCGGGCTCGTACTCGAGAAAATGACAGTGCGCCAACGGCTCTTGAAGTCACGATTCAACCAGCGGAGGTCCTCTACCAGTAGTTGGGCCTACATGCAAAGAAATAGGCACATCAGCATCTCTCTAGCGCACGGGTAGAGGGGTAGTATGTGGGAGAAGGGTAGTCACCTTGTCACGGCTCGAGTCGTACAGACGGCCAGGTGCGCGGTTTGTGTGCGGATGGCCGGCAGTTGGACCTCCAGCTCGTTGAGCACATTGAGCACTTCGTCGAGCTCGGCGTCGATGTGTGGCACGTGGGTACGGAAGGCGTCTTTGTCCGTGCGGCGGTAGTTGCGCTGCAGATCTTGTGTTAGCATCCCGAGGCTACAGATGGGTGGCATCGCACACCTTGACACTGTTGAAGGCGTCTTTGAGTGAACTCTCAATGGCGCGGCAGTTGCTCAAGTCCTCTGCGAGCTTCTCCTATTGCGGGAATATAAGGTAGTCAAATGAGGTGTGACTTGGTGGCATGATGGTGACAGACAGCACAAACCTCAAGGGCTTTGATCTGTTGTTCGAATGTAGCTGCGCGGCGCGATGTCGAAGAAAGGACATTGTCGAGAGACCTGAGAGTGTTTATTGGAAAAAGGTATATTGCACATGATGGAAGACGACGGGTTACCTGGGGCTGGTAGCGTGGTAGTGGTATGATGTCGGGGCGAGGGGGTGAAGGGGGGTATGAGTAGTTAGAGCGGACATGAGAGGGGAAGATGAAAGAGTGGCAGAAAGGAATGATTATGTACATCTTCGACGTCCCAACAGCGGACGATGTAACAGAGACGGAGCCCATTTTGCCTTTTTTGGCAGCTAATATCACATGATTACGTCGCTGTCTATATGCCCTTATATGCGTGCAAAGGCTCAAAATGAAGTATGGTGACTTGACTTGGTGGCTTTCCTCGGTTCATTTAAGTGCGACTGGCATATGTGGAAAAAAAGGTTGCATGGCCAACGTGGGGATCGAACCCAAGACCTTCGCGTTATTAGCACGACGCTCTAACCAACTGAGCTAGTCGGCCTCAAAGTGGAAATCATACCTTGACGAATCTGGCAGGAGGGCACGGAGATTGCCGATGGCCAACTGTACAGTTGCAAGCCACCGTAGCCGTGCAAGAGTTGCAAGACAAACGACAACGACGACGAGGCAAAACATCGAATGGTGAGCGACATCCTTGCGCGATATCTATGCCGACCCTGACACCCATCTCCCAAGGCTGAGGCAAAGGCAGCTCCTGCAAATGCAATGCGTGATCTCCGTATCGAAAAGCTCGTCATCAGTGTGTTCTGTCAACTTCACCCTCCATCCTTTCCTGACTCTGATTCGCACTCTCTGTTCCCCCATTCCACAGACATATCTGTCGGAGAGTCTGGTGATCGTCTGACGCGAGCATCCAAAGTCCTCGAACAACTCACGGGCCAGACGCCAGTGACCTCCAAGGCCCGTTACACCGTCCGCCAGTTCGGTATCCGGCGCAACGAAAAGATTGCCGTTCACGTCACGATTCGTGGGCCTAAAGCTGAGGAGATTCTTGAGCGCGGTCTTAAAGTGAAGGAGTACGAGCTCCGTCGGCGCAACTTCTCCGAGACGGGCAACTTTGGTTTTGGGATTCAGGAGCACATTGACCTTGGTGCACGATACGATCCAACGATTGGTATCTTTGGCATGGACTTTTACGTCGTTATGGGCCGCCCGGGGAACCGCGTTGCGAAGCGGAAGATTAAGAGGGCGCGAATCGGCACTAAGCATCGAGTGGTTAAGGAAGATACGATGGCATGGTTCAAGTCGCGGTTCGAGGGCATTATCCTAGTGTGTATCTCCACTTTTTTCCTTTGGACTCCACTGATCCCGCCTCGTACTCCTTTTTTTTTGGCAGAAATGAGTATGTCATCGTCGCGCCTTGTTGTATTGCATACTCTGTGCTATGATACGCCATTTACATCACCTCCATGTGTCCCACATGCCTCTCTGTCTAAAAGATTCTTCTCCGTGGTTAATTTCTCTTTTGTCCCTTAACGCGCTAATGCCAAAAGTCCACGAACGATGTGCTAGCCGAAACTTCATTCTTTGGATAGCTACCAATCACCAGGAGCGTTGGGTCACAAATGTTGCTTCGTATCCGAGTCGCCGGAGACGCGTGTGGCCCACTTACGCACGAAGCTCATGGTGAGCCAATGATCACATTGAGCTCGTCCCATCCATTGTTACAATTTGTTCGTAAGCTCCGTGTGTTATGCCACATAACTGGTCTTCAACATCAATAACAAGTACCCTGAGGTGACTCGCCAGACTCGATCGCCTCGTCTAAGCCTAAAGTTGCGGCATTTCTAAATGTTCGCCTAGCGGGTGTTCGATCATGGTTCATGTTCAACCTTATCACACTCGTTGACATGGACTTATACAAGACTGGCACTCCAAACTACCTCGTGACCTCTGTTCTTCTCACACCACCTTGCAGCATGCTTATTGAATCATCAATGGTCAGACCGTCTTTCCCCATTGACTTTTCAGACCTGGTATGTACAGTACAGTATTTACAACCCAAACATGAAACAATGACATCTATAAATATGTTATATCATGTTACTAACATGTGAATGTGACATTATTTACAGTAGTGCTTTCTTTAAAACTTGCAGTTGACAAAATGTCTTATTTCTGCTAAGAGAGTGAGAGTAGCCCCATTTTTGATAGCACTTCATTTAGGTATAGCTGATCTGATTCTTGCCAAGATGAATTTTGTGCTTGCTGATGCACAGCAAGAGCCTCCTCAAATAGGGCTTTTGTGCCTGGCAGATTTAACTTTGCCAACTGTATTTTGCCTAGGCTTTGAAAGGCAATTCCACAACTTGATAAGCAATTAGACAGCTGGTACAGTTCCAAGGATTCCTGATATGAGGCTTCAGCCTCATTAAGATTGTTTGATCTCAAATACAAGTCTCCAAGTCCATAATAAGCATGTCCTTGGCCAAGAAAATCATTGGCATGCTCATAAAGTTCCAAGGACTTTTTAAAGAAGCTTTTAGCCTCATCTGGATCATTTAATTTTAAATAGACATATCCAAGCATTCTACAATCATTTCCTTGGCCAATAACATTATTACAAATCTTATGGATTTCAAAGGCCTTCATATATGAGACATCAGCCTCATTCAGATTATTTAATCTGAAATATATATCTTCAAGCCCGCAATAATCCTTTCCTTGGTCCATGGTACTATTGGAAAGTTTGTGGAAATCCAATGCCTTCTGATATAAGGCTTTAGCCTCATTTAATTTATTTAGTCTGAAATATATGTATCCAAGTTGTCTATAGCCATCTTTTAGGTTTTGATTATTATGGGCAAGCTTGTGAGATTCTATGGCCATCTTATATGAGGCTTCAGCATATTTTAACTTATTTGATTTTAAATATATGTCTCCAAGTCCCATGTAATCATTTCCTTGGCCAAGATTATCATTAAGGAAGTTGTGATTTTTCCAGGCTTCTTTAAAAAACACTTCAGCCTTATCAAATATGTTTAATGCAAATATATGGCTCCAAGTCCTGCAAGATCATCTCCTATGCCTTGCATATGACTAGAAAGGCTATGATATTTTAAAGCCTTTTGAATAAAGGCTTCAGCCTCACTAAATGCACCTTGGATATAATATGTTTTACCAAGCCAAGAAAGAATATCAGCATGTAAACTTATAAAGTCATTTGAATGATCTCCAACAGCACTACAAAATGATGCAAATGTAGTGATGGCTTGATCTAGCTCTGAACAAGATTTAAAGCCAGATTTTAAAACATCTAATAGTATAGCCTTTGTGTTATTCATTTCTAGCACCATTTCAGCATAACTGCCAGCTTGTGTTGTAAAGCCAGATGGATCTATACATGCTAGACTGATATAGAATTTTATAAGAGCTGTTTTATATCTTTGAGGTATTGGGGAGTGATTATTGCAAAAGCTCTGAATGATTGAATGAGTTTGATATCTCTCTCCAATGACTCTTACTAGGCTACACTCTTGGAGGGTATGAAGCCCTAATAGTACATCTATGCCAGAAAGAATCCCCTTGAATCTCTCTAGCTGCTTTAAATGTATCCCATCTGGCAGCATGCTAAGAACACCAAGCATATCTTTGGCAGATGGATTGGCTCTCATTCTAACACTGTCAATAGACAGCAAGATTGACATGTCAAGATTTGACACCCTATCAGTTTGGTTCATATGAATGAACTCTGTCCACTTCTCATTCCACTCTTTCAACAGTAACTCTGCTGATGTGACTGGAGCACAGTATGCCAATAAGGTAACAGCAAGAGGAACATAGTCTGTAGCATTTGTAAGTTCCTCTGCATAGCTATCATAGCTTCCTGCAGTTTCCTCCCAGACTTGTTGCACAGCCTTGCAATCAAGTTTTATTAATGGGGGCAGGTGGGGCTCTGTCCACTTGGTGCGGGCTGGCAGCACGAAGCCCCGCATCATGATTATCAAGATAGTTTGCCGAAGCTCAGCAATTCTGGATAACAGCTCCTCAACAGAGTTTCTGACGTGACCATCCTGGTCCCAAGATGACTCAACGTTATCAAGACAAAGGATGCAGTTCGTTCTGTCCAGTACTGCACGTATTCGAGACCACAAGGTATCTCTGTCCCCATCCAAGACACCGAGTGTCTTTGCAAGTTCAATCAAGAGAGCACCGGAAGAGAAGACGGATCCACAAGCGACAGAGTATCTGGCATCTCCAAAGTGATTCTCGACACTTGGATGCGTGAGCACTGCATTTGCGAGAGTAGTCTTGCCATAACCCCCAGGGCCAAGGATCGCAATGCGTGCAGGACGTATGCCTAGCTTCTCAAAAATCATGCGAACAATCCCATCAAGCTCAGTATCACGTCCAAAACATATTTGGGGCGAACGCGACTGGGGCATTGATCTGCGCAAAGTCAGCATAAAGTTGATGTAGAAGGTTTAAACACGAACATAACGGTACCAGGTGAGCCGGAGGGGCCACATTGACCACGATGTGTGACCTATCGAAGTCATTAATTGATTGCGATTGCCTGTTATTCGCAGGATGCGTACCTTGACCAAGCCTTTCTGATCAGCGAGTTGTGTGAAACGCGCATCCATCATCAACCTGATCTGCAAGCAACGAGTTGGGCAAATGACACGCATAATAAACCGATCACAAACCTGGAAAGTTTGAAGCACATTTGAAAGCTTGCCATCACATTTCTTGACCTTCCGCAGCAAATCCTTGCGCAATAAAAACCGCCTGCAACGTCCCAGTTCCTTGTGGACTTTGAGTCCGCTCTTGATTTCGTCCACTTCACTGAGGCGTGTGATCGGTTGGAAATAAAAGGTTCAAAAAATATAAACGGCGTACGTCTCAAGGGACTGGAAAATTTCATGCAAACCAGGCGAAAGATCTTTCTCCTCCAGGTTATATTTCTCGCACTGTGTTCCGACGTTGCCCACCAGGCCAGCGATTTGCTCGAGTTTGACCATCACCGAATCCCAATCCTCTTTGCACTGCTTTACTTCCTGTGAACGCAACGTTAAGATAAAAACGTCACTGAGAGTATTCGGACACTTGCATCCCGCATGGTGAGTACTTGGAGAAGGCCAGCCACGGGGGCGATGTAGGGGATCTTCCCCGCCAGAGCACTTGCCTCCTTCAGAGCAGCGAGAGTGGTCTCAACCGTGCCCATTGTAATGTCGCCTACACCGCCAATTGGTTTTGACGAGGTGTGATCGGGATGAGTAGCTGAATGCGGTGGATCGGATGCCAGTGAGCTAGAGAGAAAGCATCGAGTGGGTATGATGGAATCACTCACAGAGTGGTTTATTGATCATAGCAGGACAGACTCTGTGAATGTGTTGCTTGAGGTTTGACGACTCGAAGAGTAGATTTCGATGACTTGGTTGTAGTGGTCGTAGTGTACTAGGTGTAGTAGTGGTCGTAGATGCTGAACAACGGAAGGAGTAGGACCGCCAACTTTGGCTTTGGCCACTGGCGACGTCCCTGGAAACGGTGATATTCTTTGTACAGCCTGGAGTATCGGTCCATTGTCCTCCATTGTCGTTGAGTGCTTCAAGTTGGCGTGGGATGCACTGCAAGTCGCCGCTTCCTGTGCGCTTTGTTGTCTGCCCACTACCACTCCACTATTTGGCTACTACTGTGATCTTGACACTGTAATCGCGTCTTACTTGTGGCCTAACACTGCTCTTTCTACCGATGAAGTCCAGAATATTCAATTCCGCAGTTCACTCTGCCTTCGTTGTGGCCGCTGCAAGCGTATGGCCGGAGGCGCAAGTTTTTATCGTTGGACGTATATTGCACTGTGCTTCTCGGTTTCCTGGCTGTGTCTGTGACGTCCTTGTGAGCGAGAAGAGGGATCACGAGCAAAATCCAATCAGGGGCGTTCCCACTCATGCTTTCTGTGATTTCCTGCGCGCGAGATGATAGACGGACGTGCTCACATGTTTTCGAGTCATCCCTTCCTTTCCAACTTTGCTTCTTTCCCTCATCATTTCAGCAGAGTCACTCGTTTGTGGCGAGCCATGCCACAATATTAATCGCTGTAAGGAGCTGTGGTCGGGGCTCGGAGGCGCCGTCATGCATGCGACATTGCGACCCTGCGGTCACCACTCGCTGAGGTGAGCGACCATGACCCACCACCCACCGCTCCCAGACTGACAAAGGAACTGATTATGGAACGATCATGCCGTCCCAAATTCATGGCACATAAAACCATACTGCGTCGCCTTCCAATGACAGCAAATCCAAGGATACTGTACTGTGTTTGTGACCCTCGACCTCTTCCACATGCTTCCTTGACTCTCGTATGGACCTGCATGCCTTGCGCGAAGCCCTTCTTTTTGTTTCTACAACGTTGGCAAACACATCCATCTCTCGGACCGTTGGTAAGAGCGAAGAAGGCGACCTCGCACCGCGCAATACTTAGGACGATCATTGCAGGAGCACCTCGGAGTTGCATTTCGCGTACTCTACTATTTTAGGACTCAGCACAGCCGCCCAGAAGACGGATCAGTCTTCCCCATGCCATATATCCATGCGCTGTGGAAACTGGACTATTTTTCCTGAGATGGCTGTGAAGTATTCGTCTCTTTTCACGTCTCGTAATTCCTACTGTTCTTCTACCTTGAAATATGGCAGTCTTTATTGCAAATCGTAACAGGAAGCATGGGCGCTTTCTTTAAACATGTCAGAGAGACAAACGACGAAGAACAAAACAACATTATGATAAAGAAGGGGATGAGTCCTCGAGAGCAGGAGAAAAAGTTAAATAGGTCATAATGTCTGAGTACTAAGTAGGAGCAGTGCGACAATAAAACAACATATAAACACACTGGTCGCTTTCCCGCTCATTATCACTGCTCCTGTGCCCCACCGCACCTACAGTTTCATCGTCAACGTGTAGCCAGGCTTTCCCATCACCACTATCTCCGTTCGGGTGGAGCACGTCGACCGTATAGTGCCTGCTGCCTGTGGACGCACCGCGATGGTAAAGCACTCCATACAGCTTGTAGTGCACCGGCTCCGGAGATTTCCCGTCAACGGATGCCATGATTTCTGAACCAAGCCACGATAGATTTTCAGTCTTTGGCTAGCACGAGGGAATCGAAGGAAAATTTGTACCAGGTGGTATTTCGAGCTCCGGCCCAAACTGAACAGACTTGCTGATCTTAAATATGCCATTCGTGGCATTATCATATAGGAACCGCTTGAGGTGGAGCACGAGAACGGATGGAAGCGCCTCGATGAGCACTTGCTGGCTCGCCTCACTGAAGCCAGACAGACCGGGCTGAACGGTTTGCTCGTGAGAGATGCGTGCGAGTGCGTCTTGTACAGCGTGCACCGAGTCATGCTTTTGGAGAGTTTCGACATCAGTCACTACAACGTATGTGGGTGAAACGGAAAGAGGGAAAACGGACCTGGATGTCAAGTTGGAGAGATCGCCAATCTTCAATCCTGACAGTGTCGGGCTGGTTTGGTGTGCGCATGATCGAGCGAAACTTTCCACCGAATATGCGCATCAGGGGCGAGTCAACTGACTCGGCCTACTCATGGTCATGTGTCTGTCAGCAAGGCCAAGCTCAACGCAGAGAGAGATGAAATAATTGGCGCACCATGAGGCCTCGTTTTCCCGATTCGGTATCGCCTGACTGAGACACCTGGCGTTCTTCTACTCCGGGTGCAGCAGTATCCGACTTGTGACCACCAATACAAGCGAGTTGCGCGAGCAACTCGTCATCAAGCGCGTCGAGGTAGAGGCGAAAAAACTCTTCCGCATCCTGCTGTTGGCCGTTCTGGATACATTAGGTCGCACAGATTAGCGGCAGCAGGGTACTATGTGGCACACGAAATCGTACTAGAAAACTTTTGAGCTGCTTCTTCTCATTCATCGCATCATACATATACGTCGGTTCGAATAATTTCTCATTCTCTTTTTTCTCCTCTTCGTTTTCCATCGGCTTTCCCATTGCAGCCTGTTCCGTCGGCGGCCCCTTCTCGTTAAATGTGAATTCCTCAAAGAATCTCACCGTAGCATCCACCAGTGGTGTCCAGCCACCACCAGTCTCCGGAACCCCGGTTCCGCTTTGCCTATTCAGATCGCCCAGTTCCTTGATTAAGTTCCAGAACGGTGGGGAATGCACGAGCAGTTGCAACACTGCATTCGCAAAGCACATGTTCCCAGTAGTCACTAGTCCACGATCACGAAGGGACGGTGGTGTGAGATTGCCGGTTGGACGGGAAGGTGTCATGTTGCTGAGGGGGGCAAGGGACTCTGCATTGGGTGAGGGTACATGGGACGGTGGAAGAGAGGTGGGGATGGAGAATTCGCCTACGGACGGAATGGTGAGCAAGGGATTGGAGGGGGAGGCGGCCGCACCTGGGTCGTAAGATTCCAGCGACTTGTTTAGAACAGGTGGTGTAGATGCTGGTACTGGCACCAGTGTAGGCGTAGGTCCAGGCATGGACGCGGTAGATAAAAATTCAGTAGTGTCAGGTTCTGCAACTATATCCCGTAGTGTAGCTCCTTCCAGAGGATGAGATAGCGTAGTGGACAAGGGAATGACTTGCATCGCAGCGGCTACAGCGCCCAGTGATGACGCATCTGTGGGACGGCGACTGACGCGAACTGGTAAGGCGAGTGAAGTGGCTGCGGCGGCCTGAGTGTTGCTTTCGATTTGGCTGGTTTCAGACAGCGAAGGGGTTCCTGCGGTGGTGCTTGCTTCGTTGACTTGCAGTGAAAGGGTGCCACCGCCAGAGGTAGAGTGATGATGCGGGGCATCGGGCGAATGAGCAGATTGGGTCGGAAGAGGAAGAAGGCCATGATTGGCGATGTCGCACGATGGATACGACGATGGCTGCAACAGAATGGGCTCGAAACGATCGGTGGAAGCGGAGAAGGCAGGTGGGGCAACATCGGTACCATGCAAAGTGACGTATGATGGCGAATCTGTCGGAGAATTTGGATGCCAAACCCTTGGTTGTTTGCTTTTGGACGATTTCGTTCCAGAGCGTACAGAAGTCATGCTGCAGTCCAGGAAGAGTATTGCGTATGTCGATTTGGGTAAATGACCCCAAAACCGTCCAAAGGGGTGCCAGGGACCGGAACGAAAGGCTTTGCGAGTAATTTGGATCAAGATGGCAAATGACACACTGTCATCACCATGGGCCACGATCACCCTAAGGTCATGCTCCGAAAGGCCGTATACCCGGGCAGCAAGCTCAAGCCAACGGTCATCGCGTTCTCGCAAAGTCGCAAGGACCTTGGCAACTATGTATTGCGCAAAGGTATAGATATATTGGTCATCGCTAGTGCACCAGCGTGCCACAGCGTGCCCAATTTCAACTGTTTGTGGCACTTGATCCCAGTGTACGAGGATGGTTGCAAAGATTGATGAGATTTTGGAAACGTGTATAAAGTCAATTGCATTCAAGGTGATGTCAAGCCGATGACGTTTGACCTTGGCAATGACCGAATTGGACGACAATGTACGGTTCAGGAACCCATTCAGTGTATCCGAGAGCCTTCTCGAAATATCATCAGGGAGACCTGGGAGAAGGACCAGTTTTGATTTGAAGAAGCCGGAGATGGCCTCAAAGAACGTTTCCAGTGAGTCATCGTCGCCCAGAGCACTGATCGTCCAGTCCAAGATCCCAATGTCCAGATCCGATGACGGTTCCGACGCCGTTTCCTCCGCTATCTTCTCCACACCCCCCAACATCCAACGACGATAACGGTCCCTCAAGTTACGATAACCCATGCTGGTCCTATAGCTAGAGGTGATGGATGCGAGAACTTCAAAGGTTACACATAGTGTGCCAGCGTACGAAAACCAGGCTGGGATGGAAAGCGGGGTGTAGTACGGGCTATGTGGCCAAAATAATGGCAGCATTGTGATACATACATACGCCATTGAGAAAAGCCCAACCACCAAACCACGAAGATGAAGACTTCATGGTTGATGTTGAAGAGGAAAACGACCAGTCCGCCCAAGAACAGGAACAGCGAGAGGTGAAGCAGCGCCGGCAATCCTTCAACTGCCCACGGAATATGCATCTTCTCCACGCCTTTGGCAAAGAATGCACGCATTCGCGCTCGCTTCTCTGGTTGGCATTGTGCAGGCTGAGTGAGACGGATATATCGACGCGCCCATTGTTGCAATGACGTTGCCCACAGAGCACAGCTGAGGCTCATCACAAGACTCAAGAACCAGAGGGAATTCACCCATATAGCATATCTCGGAGGAGAGAACGGGGGTGGTTTGGCGACAGGGGAGGGGATAGAAGAACGTGTTGCGTTCGGGTCAGCGAGGACCCCATAGATGTTGCCAAGATAGAACGCCGAGGTATCCTGACTGTTTGGCCTGAGGTCCTGGACGGTCACAGCAAGGAGTGCTGCGGTGGCAGCAGAGAATAGGCCAGTCTACAGTGTTCCAGATTACGCAAAGCAGCATGAATGGTGACACGAGGACTTACAAAAAAGAGTATCCCATCAGCATCTGCTTTCCACCGATCGGTCATCTTGTTGTCCTCTTTCTTTGTGGCGTCGGAGTATATGGAGAAGAGCGGCCCAGAGCTGTCACCGAAGTTGGGTTCTCCCTTTAATGGTTGCGGTGGCTGCGATTGCTGATTCGGCGCTGACTGAGCCTGGACGCCATCTATGTTATATATATGTTTGTGAACTTGGGGAGGATAAGGCAGAGCAACAGGTAACACATGCCTGGTTTGTTCTCCTCGGACTCCTCCTCGAAGTCTCTGTGACTTGTTTCAGACATTGAAGGGATGAGCGTTTACAGTAAAGGTAACAAGACGGAGACCTCGAGAAGGCTGTAAGATGCGTTGTTGATAAGGCCTTACAGTAAGGCCTTACTGTAAGGGTTCACAACGTTCACAGCCGTCGTTTCGCCGCATAAGTGCTTTTTATACCGCACAAGCTGGCGACTTTTTTTGGTTCCACACAAGAACGAAAGCTTTGCGGATTTCTGTATATCGTGCTGCGACAGGGCAGCGACTGTGTCTGGCTATGTTTTGGCCAGCACTGAAGAGTCGAGAATCTCCATGACAACGTGAAAAAACTCACTTCGCCGATTTTCCGGTCTTTACCTTTTTACAGTAACTGCAGTGTAAGGTCACGACAAATCTGAACTTTCCGAAGCACGATAAAGTTTGGACGAAGTCCAGAACCTCCAACTCCGCAGTTCACTCTGCCTTTGGTCACAGCCTTTGACCCATTGCTAGCGTTTGGCCTGAGGATGCAAGCTTTTATCGTTGGACGGACACTACACAGACGTGCGCGTCTCAGTCCTCTGGCTGGCTCAGATAAGGGGTTCGGACACTCTTACGAGACGAGGGATGACATGGATGACAAGCAAAAGCAAAAATCCGATGGCCGTCCCCTTTTGCCCGCCCGACACGCGATCACCATTTCAGCAGAGCCGCTCACATTGTAGCGAGTCATGCCACAATCGAGTCAGTCACCATGGACCCGTGGCCGGGCTCGGAAGCGCCTCATGATGAGGCCCCAGAAAGGATGCTGAGGGTGAGTGAGTGACTATGCACTATGATCCACCGCCTGGGCTGACAGAGGAGCCGACTATGGAACATAGGTGAATCCGCACGCCAACACACATTGTTGAAATACGATCCCACCAAGTCGAAGTCGTCAGTTCTCCCACCTTCCCTGTATCTCAGGACGCTTCCGCTTTGCCGCGCCTATCTGGAAAGCACCGTAGGAACTACGCTGGTTGAATTTTGTTCGCAACGCTGCATTTTGAGCAAGGTAAGAAGCTGGTGGGGTGGGTGGTGGAAGCCATAGAGTACTAACTCGTCGATGGATGATCAAATGGGGGAAGTCCCCGTTCGTGAGTGCGTTGTGTTAGTCGTAAGTGTGAACGCGGTGACGCTTGATGCATGATGGCCACGAGGACGATGGGCCCGGGAGACCGGGAGTGTCAAAAAGGGATCTGAGACACCCGACGTTCCGTATGAGACGCTTTTGTTTATGATCGGGGTATGTAAAACTTTGTACCTATTAGCCCCTCAGTTTTGTGCAAATCTACCTGCCCGTAGGTGTGATTTTGGCAGGGCACGTCAAAGAGAGTTTATGGGACAACGTCGATCAGGTGACGCGAGTGAGGATCTCGATCTGTGCCTGAACATGGCTTCGGAGTGACGCGCGCACAATCAACTCGCTCACTTTTCCCTTCTCCCACTATGAACGTAGCCGACCTCCTTCAAAATTCTCCCTCCGAAGAGCTCACCAAGCGTAGGCAGCAGCAGCAGCAGCAACAACAACAACAGCAACAGCAGCAAGTCCAGCAGCAGGCGCAGCAACAACAGTCCATTCATAATCATCAACCACAACCACACCAACAACAACAACATCATTCTCATCATCTACCCTCTCCTCACGGCGAACGCACAGACCACCGTTTCCCGACTCAACACCATCGACCACCCCATCCGCCGCACCGCAGCCCACAAGAGTTTGACCGGCGTGAGCCTTATCCTGACTATTCCGCGCACCCACAGGCCCAGCAGCATTCCCCTCCCCACGGCCCGGGTCCCGCGCCCACCTTTTTGCCTCCTCGTGGTCCACACGCGCCCTCGTCTGTCTACCTACCTCCTCCGCAGCCTGTTGTGCCACACGGCCATTCTCACCGACACGAGTACACACCGCCCATTTCACAAGCAAAGCCACATGGACAACACGTGCCTTCTGCGCACCATGCCCCTCCCTTTTCGGGTTCCCCACCGCCATCTGTGCTGCACGAGCCGTCTCCAATGTACACAGGCCTACCTGCCCCGCAGGGCCCGCACTACCCGCCATACCAACAGCCCCCGGCCCCATCCCTTCCGCCGCCCTCTACCGCTCCCGGCGGTCCTCCTATCCCAGCTCCGGTGCCCGTTCCGGGTCCCCCCGCTCCCCAACGCTGGGTCTCACGGCCAGATGTCGCCGCAGCTCCGGTGATGTCCAGTTTGCAGCCTCCCCCGCCACCACCTGATAGGGAACGAGATCGTGATCGTGGGAATAACATACCACATGGCCGCGTGATGTCCGTATCTGGGCCCGGCTCATCGTCTGCGACTCCTGCTCCCTTGTCTGGGCCTGCCCTTGCCCCTGGCTCGGTAAACAGGGACCGTGAGCGCGAGAGAGATAGAGACAGGGAAAGGGAACGGGAACGGGAACGGGAAAGAGAAAGAGAGGCCCGCACACCCATGGCCCTTCCACCGAGCCCCCTTCTCGAGGACGAGCGTGAACGCGATCGTTTGGAAGGCAAGGTGCATCATCGAGACCGTGACCGTGACCGCGATCGTGGAAGAGCCCGCCCACATCATTCATTCCCTGCCCCTCCGCCCCCACTTCCGCCAGTACGTGAACCGCGTCCGCGCTTGCCTGTAACTGGAGTGCCTCCATCACAGGGTGGGCGACCGCCGATGGAACTGGATCATGATCGCGAGCGAGATATCAATTACGAGAGGATGCGTCAACGCGAGAGGGAGAGGGAGAGAGACAGAGACAGAGAGCGGGACAGGGATAGGGAAAGGGAAAGGGACCCTCGAGAGAAGGAACCCCATCAACGCGATGGGATGGGTTACATCCACTCAATTGTGCCAGCACCTGTACCACGCAAGCCTGACGACAGCTCGTCGCACGCGGGTTACCCGTATGCTCAGGTAAGTTTTTCTGCATATTGCGAAGCTGATGAGCTTAAAAATCTACATAGGTACAAGGGCCATCGCATCCTGATCCCGATGTGCACCACCCGCATGCACCACCGCCGTATGAACACACGCATGGCAATCCGTACCCCCACTCCCATTCGCACGCGCACCAGCATCAACACTTGCACAACCATCCTCCTCCTCCTCCGGACATACGAGCGCCGCCTCCGCAACCACCCCAAAGCTCGGGAGTGAGCCCACATCCACATGGTCACAGTCACGGACACGCCCACTCGCGTCCTCACAGCCATACGCACCAACACCAGCACCAACATCAACATCAACACCCGCACCAGCATCAACACCCGCATCAACACCAGCACGTGCATCCGCGCTCACATTTCCCGACAACTGGCGCGCATCACTCGCACGCATTAACGATGCCTCACTCGCGTGCACGTCCAGTAGCTCCACCTGTACACCTGGGTGCCTTCGTGCACCCGTTCGGGCCCCTTCCACTCCCACGCAATCGTACAGTTGCGCGCGCAACGCTCTACATCCCCGCCCTCGCATTGCCGCGTGCACGACCGGCGCACCCACGTGTGTGGGGAAGCGGGCCGTACACGGACGACTCGGACATCATCTCTGCCGCGGTGCATGCGGGTCGTGTGCGGTGGAGCGACGTGTCGGAGGCTAGCAGGCGTGGGCAAGATGCAAGGGTCGAGGTACAGGTGGTGCCTGCAGCTGAGAGATACTTCGGGAGTGTGGGCAGTGCGCCTGAACCGGGGTCCGGTGGCGAACCTGATGATGATGGACGGGGATTCTTCAGTGCTGGGTGGGGCAACGGGCATGAAGGCGCGGGAATTGAGATTCTTGATGTGGCGTTTGTGAAGGTGGGTCACGAATATTCTCTTATCTTTTTGTGTGTTCTCATTTTTTTTTGGTTTACACAGGGCGGCACTGCTCATCGGGCGCCTGGGCTTGGAAGACAGAATCGCAAGCAGCGCCTTGGCGAGTATGCTGCGGAGCGGGGCGCGGTGCTGGGATTTGCGGCGAGCGCTGCCGCATCGGGCGCAGTTGGCGGACGAACAAAGCGCGCACGCGGCGTTGGTGTTGGTAGGTCGGGTGTACCCGACTCGGACGAAACGGATGAAGATGGAATGGGGACGGAGAGTGAGATTGAAGAGGAGGAAGATGAGGAAGATATGGACGTTGACGCGCTCGCGGCGCGCGTCACGATCGTGTTTGAGGGCGGCCGAGGCGGTGCCCTTCCCGGGTACGTTCTCCCCTTCTCCTTCGTACGGCTCTGATTTGACAATTTGCCTGTCGGTTGGTGTGGGAAAGCAGGTTCAAATATGATCCTGATGCGCTTCGTGAGGCCGTGTTGCACCTGTTGTTGCCTTCCGCTGCCACCTCTGCATCTCCACGAGCTCGCAAGCGGCAACGTGTTGATGACGAGGATGCGATGGAAGGGGAGGAGCCCACCAAGGCCAATACCAATGGATCGCTACTACCATTGCGACGTGGCGTCGAGCTCGAAACGGCCGTAGAACGGTTCCTGTTGCGTATGAATGACGCAGGAGCTGAACTCGATACGGCGGTGACCGACGGCATCACTGCGGCCAGCGGGGATGTCATTGATGAAGGTGAGGACAAGAAGTTGCTGCAAGGAGGAAGGGCAAATGACGGACGGCGGTGGGAGATCTGGTTACTTGGGACGCTCGACGGGGACGATGATGCGGAGAAGGATGGCAACAGACTGCCACCGCTTCCCGGCGGTAGCGCGGTGCTGTTGCAGCAGGGGCTGCGCGCAGAGAATTTGGAGTTTGTGGAGGGCGAGGTGCGCGTGTTGCAGGATGCGCCGGCGCCAGCGGGTGGTGATATGGAGACGAGCACCGGTGCGAGGGAAGGGTGGGCCATTGAGGTACGGCGATGGCGCTGGGCCCGTTGGTGATTGAATTTGAATTTGAATCGACGCGAGCACGTGATTGTGTGAGAGGGTGGGAAAGGCAAAGACGCGCTCGTTGCACGTTGACTTGCATGGCTGCGACCCCAGCAACAAAGAACTCGGTCCATTGGGCACCCTCTCCGATCCCTTCGCCTCTCTCGGACTCGTCTTCCTCATCGTCGTTTACCTCGTCATCAACGATCCAGTACATCAATGCGCAACTCATATCCCATGGCTTTGCCATACCACCCGGCCTTTCCCTCGACGGACTCTCGACGGCAGATGCAGAGAACGTGACAAAGTGCATGCTCTCTATGCTTAGCCAAAGAGTGGTCAGCGTGTTCTGTTTTTCCTTTACGGCACTGTCAAACCCTTCTCTTTCCAGGAGGACATGACGCGCGCAGAGGAACTGACAACTAAGCTCCGCACACTCTCATACGATCATGAACGCCTGCGCACCATGCACAACGTAGCGACGGAGACGGCTGAAGGCGCGGAGCGCGATGCTGCGGCTGCGCGGGCCAAACTGACGTGAGGCTCCCTCCCATGTTTCTTTCTCTTATTTTGTTATGCACCACCGGTGACGTCGGGGCAGGATTGCGAACCGCGCGCAGACGCAGGCAGAGGCAGCGCACAAACAGACGACGGGCGATTTGCAGCGCGCGCGGACGGCGCTGCAGGCGCTGCGCGCGACGCACGTCGCGGAGATCAAGAAGCGCGAGAAGGAGATCGAGGCGATGCGCGAGCGGTGGTCGAAGCTTGCGGATGCGCAGCTGCGGGTCGCGAGTCTGCCGAGCGGGATGGTCTTTTCGCGGCCGGCGGCGAATGCGTCTGTGCTTGCGGATGGCGGGGGCCAGAATCAGAAGCAGAAGGACTTGTGGAGGGGGCGCTTGAGGAGGCGGAGAAGGCTGGTGCTTTGCTTAGGGAGGAGAATGCGGAGCTGAAGGGCCTCGTTGTGGATGCTACCAATGCGGTGCGCAAGATTTTGCACAAGGCTGTTAGCTCCGACCCGGACGATCTGGAATTTGTATGTCCAATTTTTTTTCCCGGCATGCGGGACGGTGACTGATGTGATGAGTACAGCCTCCTCCGTTGGCCACTATGGACCTTTTCCCGCTTGGTGCTCGCGATGCAGCGTTTGAACGACTTAGCGCGTTGCTCACTTCGCTTCGGGATGCGCTCACGACACTCAGGGCTTCTGAGGCTCCCCTGCTGGTACTGGTGCTGGTGCCTCCTCTGGGTCGAACTCCCAAAAGCCACAGATATTGTTGGCTGATTTGGCCAAGAAGGCGGCAGAGTCGGACACAAAGGCGTATAAATGGGAGATCGAGGAATTACGGAATACGATAGCTGGACTACGTGACGAACTGAGTAAGTTTTTTCTTTCTTCGCGAGAAAGTAGAAGTTGTTGATTTGCTATGCGAAGAGAAAGTTAAGGCTGAGAAGAAGCCAGCACCCACAAGTCGATTGCAGGACATTCCTACGCTCACGACAAGCTGGCCTCTTACCTTCCTCCAACTGATGAGGTGGAGGCTAGTCTAGCAGTGGAACCTCAATATGAAATGGATGTGACCGATCCCGAACCGAACGTATGCTGTTTTCTCTCGTCCTCAGTCCATGCTCACCGCTACTACCTTTCATAGTCGAAACAAGAGCAAGAGCAACACGAACAGCCCGCCTCGAAGAAGCGGGAGATGCTCCCTCCACTCGGCCAGAAAAACGTGCCCCTCCTACGACGGCGCAACCTGGCCCATCCCGCCTCTCGCCCCGGAAGACCCGCTCCAAGTCCAAAACGAAGGTGGTGCATAAATCTAAATCTCCCCTGAAAGCTGCAAAGGCGCCCAGGCTTTCCTCTGCATCTGCGAAACGCCGTCCAAGACGCATGTCGAGCAAGCGCGTCGAGGCGTCTTCGAGACAGAAGTCATACCTTCGACAGTGCCCGCGTCATTACTCCCAACATCTTCGTCCTCCCACCTCCCTCACCTGAGTCCCGTCTCCCACGAGCACCACAACCTTCATCTTCATCATCACCACCCCCAACCTCCGTCCTCACTGGACTACCACCATTTGTGCCACCGCTCCTCTTCCCATCAACGACGCCCCCGTTCCCTCCACCAGCACAACAATCAACTCCATTCCCACCACCGTCATCTACCATCGCCATCGCAAGAGAATCGCGAGAAATCGCCGTTCCCAGTGTACCCTCAATTGCTGCTGCTGCAGTGGCAGGAGGTGCAGATGAGTCCGGGTCGCAGATCCAGAACGGCCTTCACCTACCATCGACGTCGACATCAAGGCCGTTCCCGCTTGCGAAGCCCTTGGCGCGTAATATGTCGCATGCTTATTCGCCCGTCAAACCTAGCCCGCTAAGTAGGATCCTCATGCTCGCTGCTTCTCCGGAAAACACGACGGTGGCGGCCGTGGCAGAAACTCAAAGAGCCTCAACTGCCACGCTTACGCTTCCTCCCGCTTTGCTTGGAACTGACCCCAATCCTCATCCTCCCCTGGTACCACCGCGTTTGCGCCAGTCTTTGAGCGACTGCCGCAGCCACCACCATTGCCCTCATTGGCCGCGCCTGCGCCTGCGCCGCTCCGTACGGACACAACGAGTAATACTGCTGCTGGTCCTCAACGCAAACGGGGCTCGTCTAAACGCACGTCCCTAGAAGCCGAACTGGACCCCGATGCAGACGCAGACAAACGGCAGCCAGCTCTCAGAAGAAACGATTCGGACGGGGCAGGAGTTACCATCAGTATGGATGTGGTGGACAATACGGGCACAACGACGGTGGCGAAGGATCCTCGCGCGCCAGAGAAGGAAAATACGATTCGGAGACGGCTTAGAGGTCCTGCGGCCGTCCGTAACGCCAACGCCAATGCTAATGTTAATGTTGGCCGCGGCGGGGTTAAGACTCGGAAGATGACGGCGGCGGCAGCGACTACGACGGCGACAACCAAGTCTGGATCAGGAAAGTCCAAGTCTGCGGTCCCCAAGTCTGCTCTCGCTCCTGCGCCCGCACCTGCACCTGCACCTGCAGCGGCGACGGCAATGATGGATCATGAACCGGCGGTCGAGGCGGGGCGTGTGGGAGGTGCGGCTAGCCGATTGTTGGCTGCTGCGCGTGGAGGTGGTGGTGGCGCTGGTCCGCGGCGTGTTCCGATCGATAGCACGGAAGCTGCTGCTGCTGCTGCTGCAGGTGTGCCAGCGCGACGTGCGTCATGATCGTGCTTTTTGTATAATGCGAGGTGTGAGTGTGAAATGGTTTGCGATCTATCACAAGACAACTTCTTGACAATAAGTGTGCAGTGTTGTCTGTGTACACCGTTTTTTTTTTTTTCACTTCAACGAGGATACTGTAATTTGCTCTGTGCATAGGCGTAGATTATATATTGTACATCACGGCATACTGTGATGGCTGACAATGACAATGCTTGGTTTTTTTTCTGCTTTTCGTCGTCGAAGACACCAATAACTAAGATTGCAAAAAGATCATCATCTCTCCATGGATCTCGGCCGCAATTGGCTCTCCTCATCTGGGTCCGAAGGATTATCGATCGAGGCAGGGCGATAAGGAAATTAGAGTGATAACATAAAGCCCGCGAAATAGGCGTCGAGGACCGCGAGCTCATCCAGCGGCACGATTGTGCCGACATATCCGTCCGGACGTACGACAATGACCGCGCCCGCACTTCGACTGATGCCGTATCGTTCGTGGATCCGACCACCGCGGGTACCGGTAACGTCCGTGTCGTCGAGAAGAACCCTATTCGTTGTTCAGTCAGTGACTGAACCAACTTATGACGTGTGTGTGTATGTATGTGTGAAAACTTACTTGGTCCAGTGTGGGCGCAGCACGGGGGGAAGCTCGAGATAGTTGACCGTATTTTTGCTGCCCTGCAGGACGGTGATAATCTCGAAGGCGTCTCGCGGGTGCTTGTTGAAGAAGCACTCTGGACTGCCGAGATGCGCCGCGATGGCTGGCGCGTGCGCGTGCTGCTCGCCGGGGAAGACAAAGAGCTTGAAGCGCGCGTTGGAGGGCGCGAGATCCTGTATGTTTACTCACGCGCATCGGCGGCGCGCACGAGGACGTGCGGGAGCAGGCGTTGGCCGATGATTAGGTTCGGCGCCGCGGCTTGATGGGTCGTCTCGGTCACCACGGACGGCGCGTAGTGCACACCGACGCCAGACGAGAAGTTTCCGTAGCTCTGAAAAGCTCTGGGTACGCGTGTCCAGAAGGAGCGGGGATAGATAACACGATAATGAAAAACGTCGGTTGTGCCGATGTGGAAATGAAAAAATGCTTACCCCATGAATTCCTCGTGAGTCGGATTGTGCCCTTCGTTATCTACGCGAAACTTCTCAGAGAATAACGCGGAAAAGGTCTTGTCAAAAGCGATCAGGTCTTGGGCATATTTGCGGCGCTCAAACTCGTACTGGCAGGTGCGCTGATTATCAGGAGGGGAAAGGCAGATCTGTATCGTACGGGACCGACCGTCTTGAGAAGCGAGATGTCTGCCCAGCCGTGCAGAACGTGCGCTAGTTTCCATGCTGGAAATGTGCGATTAATATCGCGACACGTAAAAGAAAGAAACTTCTGCGGCGCGAACCTAGGTTATGGGTGTCATTCATGCTGGCATTCATTCCCTGGCCGGCCTTCGGAGAATGTGTGTGGCAAGCGTCGCCAGCGATGAAAACCCGCTCGTTTGCGGTAAAACGCGAGGCAACTCGCTGCCCGACTAGTAGTCCGCGAAAGAAAGAAAATGTTCAGGCGGCTGCCGTGGATTTCAGAACAGCAAAAGCGTTTCCTTACTCTGATAAATTGTCCACCACTCGATCTTGTCTGACACAGCGTCGATTGTATATGGCTTGAATGTCGTCTTTGCGACCTCCAACAAGCGTTCGGGGCCATAGCGGGCAAGATCGATGCGACCCGTCGTGGGGTCCACGGCATCCGTATCGGAGAGTTGAATGTAAACGCGAATCTTGTCTCCTTCTCGAGGAATAATCATGCACGAGCCATTTGCAGAGTGTATTGCCGATTTATTCCGTGTGTCTGGGAAGTCAGTCTTCTCCGAGGGGACAATATCTACGACCCCCCAAAGGAAATCTTCGGCTTTGATCAGAAGCGAGCAAAGGGTGCTCGAGTAACGTAGAGCGCACCGGTTTGCTCGCCATCCATAGAGATGCCAAGCGTTTTCCGCACCCACGAATGTGCACCATCTGCGCCAACAACGAACTTTGCGCGTACTGTTTCCGTGTCGTCGCCGTCGCCTGAATCCCTGTTCAGGTGTCTTAGCACGACCTGTGAATCGGATGTGTCCAAATCGGTTCAGTTCAAGTGCGAATCGGGAAGAACCGGACCTTAATGGGGTAAGCATGTGGGTCTGCGACTTCCTGCGGATCATCGGACATTTGTAGAGAAATTGGCACGATCGGGCGCTCGACCTGGAGACCTTTTTTCCTCATGGAGTCCAAAAACAGACTCTCAATCTCCCCTTGATGCAAAGTGACCTCATATGGATAGCGAGCCGTCGGGGCCGTAACATCGGGCACGCGCCCAATAAACTGAGTCCGTGTGGCATGTGAGTTGGGTTAAAAACATTCCACGGAAGTGTTTCAGACCTCGATTCCATCTGGACCGGGGTTATAAAACGCCTGCAGAGAATCATCTACGTGGGCACAGAAGACAGTGTATTTTTACCGACCGCCATGACCATAATCGCCGCTTGACTTAGCAGACGGTCGGCAAGGCCATAACTCTGTATTGACATGTCGGTGAGCACATCGGGAGAAGAAACGGTTGACTTGCCTGTAACACTTCGATGGTTCGTGGCTGGATGCCGTCTGCTTGCCCAGCAGGGACTCTGACTGGTCTACAAACCGAAGAACCGGGTAAGTCGAGTGGAAACGTGTGCTCATTGGAACAGTGATCACCGCTTATCTATGACTCGGACGTTGACCCCAGCACGAACGAGCGCATTTGCACACATAACCCCTGCGGGGCCAGCCCCCACTACGAGGACGTCGACATGAGAAGAACCCGGCATGATGGCAAGAGGGGAATGGGCGTTAATACAATGCAAGATTTCAAAAGGACACTTACTGTTCAATTTAAGGCCGGGCGGACCATCTTCGAATGTCGCCCCTTGGGCGTCAGTTCTCATTACATACGGCGGGTCATTCCGTGTCCAAGATGAGAGGAGGAAGTGGCGCTAACGCAATGGGAGATTTCATAAAGACAGAACATCACCGGACGGACCATCTCTACCACACAGTAACCCTCAGATCTCATTACATACAGCGGGACATGCCGATTCACAGTGTACCATACTCGGGCAAGAGCGTCAATAAATCCACATGTCCAGAGTCCAGACAGACCCTACACCTCACCATAAGGACACTTTGTATTAGCCCCGAGTCCTCGTTCCCTTCTTTGGTCATCAGAATTTCCCGCACCTATCGGAGGCGAATGAAAATCAGCATGCAACCTCGAGCAATTTACGTTTAAGCGACAAAGTACCTCTACTGGTGGACTGAGCCCGAGGGCCGCTGCACGCTCCCAACGTTCCAGTCGCGTCACTCCAACACATGGACCATATTCATACGATCTAGATAACGTCGCGTATAGAGTCATTTTCGAGTCGATTCCGAGGTAGCGGATTATGGCATGCTACGTACAAGTCAAAGATGCGTAAGATGTGGTGCACTGGTGATTGGTCCTGCGCATGAACTGAGATACGCCATATGTGAGCGAACCCGAATAAAATTGGAAAGGGCCGACGACGGACCAGGCTGGAGGTTTCCCATCTTTGCCCGGGCCTGACCGTAAGCCTTGTTCCATCGAGAATCCTCGGTATCCAACCTATCGCGCTCCAATGCCTCTGTGGCTTCTTGCGCTTCTTCACACTCCGGCTCCGGCTCAGGTTCATATTTCCTCTTCCCGCCGACGCGAATGGGTGCGACCGCGGGGGGTTCGACGGAAGAGGCGGCAGCCTTCCCCTTGAGACTGTCTTTGACACCGCTGCTACCGCTACGCTTGGCAGAGGCGAAGGACAACGTGCCCTGTCTCAAGACACCCGAGCTCGTCGAGCGTGTTGTCCTGGTGGATCTTTGCGGAGTCATGATTGTTGTGGTCGTAGTGAAGTTCAGGTGAATCCAGGTGATGGTTTGATTTCTGAATCCGGACCGTTCTCATTAGCGACACGGTGTCTGATGTAAGCAACAAGGAGAGACACAAACGAGGCCGACTAGCTCAGTTGGTTAGAGCGTCGTGCTAATAACGCGAAGGTCTTGGGTTCGATCCCCACGTTGGCCATTTACTTTTTTTGGTTTGATCGGATCGCAGGGCGCTCTCACGGTCGCCTTTGTCACTGGATGAACATTATTGTTGCCCCCCGCGATACCCGCCGACTCTGCTAGACCTCTGACCTGCCTAGTGTTTGCTTCCAGGCTGAGGCAACTACGGCATTTATGGATTCCACTCAAAAATTTTACCTGGTTCTTTTTGCACTCATTATAGGGCTAGTACTGGTACGTTGCACTATGAATTGCAGCATGGACGTGATGAGCACTGTATCATCCTTGTTCTTAGAGCCGTGGGCCGTCGCTCTGACGTGCGCCGAGGCGAGGACGAACATTTATGGGCACGACACTATAATGCCAAAATTCTGATCCATTCATGCTCCCGTATATGGCTCCCAACTGCTACATGCATACTCATGTTCTGCTCCCAGGCATACCTCGCACTCGTCGCATGGACGCCCCCACCGCCCTACGAGCTCCCATCAGAAAAGCAGTATCGCACACCCAAAGCACCCAAAACGCTTCGCCACCTCCCATCCATAGACGATGCCGCCTCTTTAGATCTCAGCGTCATCGTGCCCGCTTACAACGAGACTGAGCGTCTGCCCTCCATGCTCTCATCCACCCTCGAGCACCTCGCATCCTTCCCCAAACGCACCTTCGAGATCCTCGTCGTGGACGACCACTCCTCCGACGGCACCGCCGCGTTTGTACTCAGCACGCGGCGGAACGGTACCCGAAGGCTGACATCCGCGTCGTGCAGATGGAGCGTAATCTAGGGAAGGGTGGCGCCGTGCGTCATGGCATGTTGCATGCGCGCGGGCGGAGGCTGCTCATGGTAGATGCGGACGGCGCGAGCCGCTTCGCAGACGTCGAGTTGTTATTGGGCGCGCTTGATGCGCTCGCGCCCATGGAGACCGAGGACGCGCTGGGGGTTGCGATCGGGAGCCGCGCGCACCTCGTTAATACTGAGGCGGTCGTCAAAGTGCGTTTTTTTTTTCTAAATTTTTTAAATTTCTGTGTGGCGTTGGCTGACGACGCGACGCGTAGCGGTCTTTCCTGCGCAACTTCCTTATGTACGGCTTGCACACCGTCCTGCGCATCGCGGGCGTCGGGCACATCCGCGACACGCAATGCGGGTTCAAGCTATTTTCGCGCGCGGCGGCGCGCGCGCTGTTCCCGCGGCAGCGCCTCGCATCGTGGATATTTGACGTCGAGCTGCTGCTGCTTGCCAAGACGATGGGCATTCCCGTCGCAGAGGTGCCGGTGAATTGGCATGAGGTCGCGGGGAGCAAGCTTAGCGTCGTGCGGGACTCGTTGCAGATGCTGCGCGATTTGTTGGTGCTCCGGGCGAATATGCTGCTTGGGCGGTGGAACTGGAAGGAGGGGAAAGTCAAGGCGGACTGAGGTGGATTACCCCCTACATAAAGTTGCGCTTGTTGAAGCCTTTGCTATATCTATTATTACCCTTCGAGATTTACGGCAAGGCTCCTGAGGCATACAGGATTTGGGACCGCGGTGAAAGCGCAAGTGCTGAAGCTTCTGAAGCGCTGTCGACGCCACTTTGCCACTTGAAATCAGTATTGCTGTAAGTGGCTCTTTCGAGTGTTCTAGGCACAATCAGTAGGCTTTGTTCGCGGCTATGACTCTGGCTATGTGCAGAGACATTGCGGAATCCATGCAACTCCCATGTCCCGGACCAATGGCCGATCGAAACCCGATCTCATCACTCACAGGCACAAGGTATGTAGGCTTACAGCTCCAGAACGTTCTATGTCATGCACAGGTTGTCCTTAACTGACTGTCTAGACTGCTCTCCGCCGCACATACGGACCGTCTTTGCCAGTTTTATTCCATCGTCGTTCAAGCTGTTAACCGCAACTTCCGTAAGTCAACACGCCTGCCTTGTCTTTCTGCCAGTGTATTGTGATGGGTCTCTTGATAGGTCTGAAACCCCATGCCCTACTGGATTGGTATTCCCACAGGTGCCCTGTACGGGAGCCTTCACCCGGAATGGCCTCCTGTTTTTCATTTTACTACACCGCCGCACGCCATACTCTCCGTTCAAGGACGAGTGGCCCGCCCCGCCCCTACGCCACTCCGCTCTGGATGACATGAGGCACCAATTTAGTCAGAGGCCGTGCTACAACTGACTATATGAGATGTAAGTGCGTTCTAGGATAGTTCGACAACTTCGACTCCCTTTCCCCACTACTCGGTCTCTCAAGCGTCGTTGTGAGTTGGTTCCCTTCCCACATGAACCCATTCTTGACGAATACAGGGATCCCACCTATCGAAACATTGGGTTATGCCTGATCAGTGCATCGACTCAAACGCCGACATAGCGGGGATTGGGGTCAGCCCGCGCCCTGGGCGCTTCGTGGTCAACTCTGCCTTGTCTCTTGGCTGACCATCTTCCTAGATCCGCGTCAACTTCTACGTGACGATACTCCTCACTGCCCTTACACCAGAGGATGCGAGTTTTGACACGGGCGAACTTTTGGATGGAATATACAAGAATTCCGTCATAAATGGTCTGAGTCTCGTAATCACCGCAGTCGTCAAAACCATGCAAAAGCAATTGGACCTGTATCATGCTATATTCGTGATGCAAATCATATTCTCCCTCAATTTTGTCTATGCATACGGTATGCTTTGCGTCCACTCCACCATCGTGTTCGAAACATTGATCAGGAGGGGGGGAATCTTAGGGCAGAGAAGATTCATCCGGTCTAAAAGTAATGATTTCCGCATGAAGATCTTCATCGGGGTTCAGACTTTCACAACGATGGTGTTCACTGTCTGGGTGCTGTACGTGTGGATCAAAGACATCGACTTGGTTCGCAGCCATCGTGCAATCACCTCGTCAAATACGTTATTTTCTTTGCCGACGTCAGGGCGACTGCGACAGGGCTACGAGTCCTGTTCATCATATACCTCGTCGCATCCGCTTGTATGCTGTTGTTCAGGTTTGGCGCCATTCTTTCCCAACACATGGAGCAACTACGAAAGAAAATTCACGCCGCGAGGAAGGAAGTATGGTGTGGCATTTCTCGTACAGAAGGGCAACAAGAATCACAAGAATCACACGAGCTACAAGAATCACAGCGAGAATCACAGCGAGAATCACAACACACCCAACAACCACAAGAGCAAGGAAAAGCCCCTGAGGTGTTCAGATACGTGACCCTTTCCTTCGTGTAAGTTCCTCAAATCATATTTTCATAGTAAGAAAGAAGTAACATCTCATCAGATACGCGGTGTTTGGTGTTGCGACCCTTGAGTTGATCGTGCGTGGTGTTCTCGTAGTCATAGAACGAGGAAGCATACTCACGGAGCTCCAGGTCCATCGCAACAGGCCAAACATCCAACCTGGCGAGGACGCCTGGGGCTTCGGCCAAATAATTGCTGTAATCTTGATTTTAGGAAATCTCATTGACATAGCGGTGGCTGTTCGTAAGCGGTTTGAAAAAAAAATGCCCCCTGAGCCTGAGCCTGAGGCTCAAGCTGAGGCTTGATGCATCCCACACTGAAGCTCGGCATCTGGGGTCTCCCTAACTTACCTTCGTGCTCACGACTGACGAGATAACTATACGCTGCCCTATTTTCCCTGGTTTTCCCCGCGTCGCCACATTATGTCCCATGGGTATTGCTCGCCGTGTACCATATCACTTATTTGTTAAATCTCTACGCTTACACGATTGACCGACTAGCATTGTTGACTCTTGAGGCTGTCTCGATCTTATAATTCGGATAATCATTTATAATAACGTTCACCACCTTGGTATCTAACACGGCCTCGCGGGTTGCGTCAGTAAGTGCTTGTGCCTGGGACTACCTCTCGGCTACGGTACGTGGACCGCCGCAGAATATGGTATGGATGTTGTTTCGGAACTTTCCGTCATCGACGCGCAGGATGCACTCACAAGCAATCCAGACCATGGTCGCAGAGACATCGCGGGCCGATCGAACCCCGATCTGATCGCAAGAGCCTCCATTTGTGCTCCATCCCAAGGTTGCTCTCAACTGACTAAATGACTGCCTAATTTGCTGTACGTAGTGGCTTTCAGGGCCTTCCGCAAGGCTTTCTTCCGCGACAAGCCTTGAAGAAGACTACACAAGGATCGTCCTTGTGAGCTTTCTTCATTTCATTCGAACATGTTGTTGCTAACTACCATATGGAAGTCGGCTTTACCCGACTACACTGAAACAGTGACGCTTAGGAAGATACGAGCGGAATTTGGAACGTTCTATCGATTAAGACGATCTAAACAATACTACGCGTAAGGGCTCTAGGGAGGCAGATACAAAAGGGGAGAAAAAGAAGGTAATGCTCCTCTGCGTGTTAACAGGCCCTTATATATCTCTGTGCCCGTTAACATGTGACTCTGCGCAGGGGTGGCAATCAGAGGCGGGGGATCGCGAGAAGGTGGTAAGTACTTACACCCCTCCCCGCCCTCAAAAATGGGACGAAGAGGGGGGGGTTAAAAAAGCATCGGGTTAGCATCAAAACCCCGCGAGGGGAAAGCTTTACACCGGCATCAGAAGGTATAGTACGTAGTACAGTAGCCTCTCAACACCAATGTTGAGGATTACGTCTTGCGGCGTTGCCTTGCAGATTTGTTACGCGCGAGCCAAATGTCGAGGGCTTCGCAGTCTTCGACTTCACTTGCCGGAAGCCACTTGTCGCCTTCCGGACCTTCGCCTTGCCAACGGATGCGGTATTGGATTTGTTTAGCGCATCGTCGCTCGTCGATGATCTTGTCGATGAAGAATTCTTGCTCGCCGTTTCGGAGGATGGGCGCTGGTGGATTGAGCGCACGATGGGGAAAGAGGTCGTTGTCATTTTCCTTGAATGGTTGGACTTCGGACGTGTGGAAGACAGGAAAGGCGTGGGGAAGGTTGGGGAGATGCAATGTCACGGTAGAATGCAGTTCGTCAGTCGCAGTGATTGAGTACGGTCCGTTGTAACGCGGCATGAACTTTGCAATGCGGAGGTTATCTTGCAACTTGTACTCGGCACGCCAGTTTGTGGTGGAGAGGACGACTCGGTCGCCAACTTTGAACGGGAATGTGGCTCGCTGGTGTTGGTTTTGGAAGTGGGCTTGTGAAATCTTTGCTGTAAGAAGGTTATCCCAGGCATCAAGCTCCATTGGGAGCATTCGCTTAATGTGGTCTTCGGTGGCGGCGACTGCAGGATTGTCATCCGGAGGGGACGCTATAATGGGTGGTAATATGCGGGGGACTTACCGAAGCGTAGTTGAAACGGAGAGTAGCCTGTGGACATGTTAATGGTGTTCATAATGTCGAAACGAACCTTGGGTAGGGCTTGAGCCCACCCGCGTTGGTCACGTTCGACCGCGAAGTGGACGCATTGGATCACAGTTTTGTTAGACCGTTCGCTGGCTCCGTTGGTTTCCGGATGGAAGCTAGAGGACATTTTGAGCTTGACCCCAGTTAGTTTGTGTAACGCCTTCCAGAAATGCGACACGAAAAGCTTGTCGTGATCGGAGACGATTTCCAAGGGGAGTCCATTCTCACAGTACCATTCCTGAAAGAACAGCTCCGCGAGACCTTGGGCGGTTAGTGAGCACGTGGTAGGGACAAGTCGAATGTCCGAACCGAGTCGGTCTGTGAGGGTCAGAATGCAATCATATCCATCATCAAGTGGAAGGGGACCAATGAAATTGATGGCGACCGAGTCGCGACGACGGTCCGGGATGGGGAGGGGGTGGAGCGGCCCGATGGGTTTAGTCGTGCGCGACTTGTTCCTCTGGCAGTCCACGCAGGAGGGGATGTAAGCTTGCTCGAGATCCCGACGCATTTTCGGCCAGTAGAAGGAGTCGCGGAGAACGTGGAGGGATTTAGGCACGCCAAAGTGTCCTAGTTTGTCATGTGCGAGATGGAAGAGAAGTTCTCGAATATGTTTCACATTTGGCACGAAAAGGCGTCCATCGACGAACCAGAAGCCGTTTTCATGGGAGATGTTGTGTATGCCGGGGGCTGTGTTTGATAGTTTGGCAGTGAAAGGGTCGTTAGCGTACCCGCTGCGGATTGCATCTAGGAGGGAGTCTTCTAGGTGGAAACGTGAATGTACTCGTTTTTGAAGGGTCGTGCTGACCAGTGTTGCAGATGCGGAGAGACCCGTGTCCAGAAGACGAGACAACGTGTCAGCTGCATTGTTCTTGTCGCCAGGAATGTAGTGGATGGTGACATCGTATTGGGAAAGGAATTCTAACCAGTGGGCTTGGCGGCGAGACAGATCGCGTTGTGTGTTTAGGTGTTCAAGTGTCCGGTGATCTGTCCAGACTTCATCAGTGTTTTCACACTTTACTTGCCACTTTTCGGCCCTTTTTTGTGCTTTTTTGCTTGTCAGCAAGCTGACAAGCCAAACAAGCTTGACAAGCCGACAAGTTAGAATTTAATTTAAAGAATTAAGTATTAAAATACTTATTTCTGACAAATAAGAAATAACCATTTTCCATTTTGGGCTTAAGGTTCATCACAAAGAATTTCATAACGATCTTATGATAAGATAACTACTAAATGAAACCATGACTATGGTGATCAACATATCGATTGACAAAATAAGCATGGAACGCATCAAGAGCATCAGAAAAATGAAAGTCCTCTGGAATTGAAGTCGAACCATACACCGGCAGAAGGTGTGCAGCACGTGCTACACAATCCAGGTGAATGATAGAGAGTGTATGACGGCGTCCATTACCCTCATACTCTGGTTGTACCATCCACAACCCGGTGTCTTTATCAGGTTCCTTGCCAGGAACCAGCCAGTTGACCAGTGCGCAGGGATAGTATCTGTTATTGAATGTGAATGAAAAGAAGAGAAGTGCGCGTGCAATTGTCATGCCCGGCATTCCATCAAGCTCGGCGCTGGTCTCAACAAACATCGTATCGCGTCTAGCATACTGGCCATGCCAGTTTGGATTCGAGTGAATGCGTTCCCGGTACATCCCACCTGCTCTGCAAAGATCGCTGGGAGCATAGAAACGTGCAATTGCAGAATGGTAGACTTTAATTCGCCCACCAAAGTAAGGGCAGTCATCGATGTCGACATCAGTAGATGGAACATCATTAAGCTGTTCGTAGAGGAAGCGTCGAAGGAGGTTTGGGAACCGCGGCTGATCAATGTACACTGCAAGATCTTCAACTCTGCACGGGTACCCTCGTTCTAGGAGGAGACCGCGTAAGCAATGTTCTGAAAATGTTACGCTGAGAAAGGAACAAACCAGCACTGCGAGACGGCTCCACAGAGGACAGGGTTCTGGGCCCATGAACTGGGCCCATGTCGTCGTCATTGTCGTTGTTATTGTTTGATGCCATTGGCTGAGGGAGTTCTCCATGGAGAATCATTGCTGTGTATGATGATGTCGTGCCCTCCATCATGCCAACCCGGGAAAAAACTTGGCGGATCGTAGTAAGCTTCTCTAATCGCGAAATCGTCACCAACATCTGTTTGAGGGCATTGAAGTGGCTTGAACGTCTCCATGGCTCCTTGACTGCCTTAATGTGCTTGGATTCGGTGATTGACGAACAAAGTCCATTTGGTGAGCCGAAAAGTTGGATAGAACGGTGATAGTGCACAAGGGAGTGCTGTCGCGGGAGGGAAATCCGCTCTCCACTAACACCCGCAGTGCCTACAAACACGTCTCGGTGAAAGTGAAAGCAGGCCAGCGCGGTTTTGAGTTCCCCAAGGGCACCAACAGTAAGGGCATTACGGCGGGCAATATAACAGAAGTCGAGGAAGGCTGAGAGTGTCTTCACCATCTCAGATGGTACATAACCAACAATCGCTGCAAGGTAGACCTGAAAATATAATCAGAACCCACTGTTAATATGGAAAATGCGGATTACCTTCATAAGCGCTTTTGAGTCGTCACCTGTCCATTGCGCAAAGTCATGCCCATCAGGAAAGCGTCGTAGTCCGGGAAAAATAGGCACAGCAGATATTCTTGAGATGACAGTGAGCGACGCCCCGGAACCTTGAAGGAAAATGAAAAAAAAAAAAAAACATACCGACGATTGATATCTCCAATGATCGCATTTGCTCCTGTTTCTCCATGCGCTTCGTACAGATACTCATTCACCCACGTGACAAGATGATCCTTGACGTGCCTTTGATGGCTTGATGAAGTAAGTTGGGGGTGAGGAGCTCATGAATATCTGCACGCGGGAATTCATGTGTGAAGGGCTATAAAGTGAGCGTCAGAAGACTGATACAAATCCAGAAATGCCACTGACCAAAATGTCTGCTCGCACACCAAAATCAGTCCAAAGAATAACGGGATCCCATGCGTTGATAATGTAGTTAGTAATTGCCTCAGGTTCGCCGATCTGCTCCAGGTGCATCCAGATTCTCAGGATGAGCTTTACATCTACAATTTCTGAGAACTTGGACGGAAGCGGTATTGGATTACTTACTTTGGGCACCACCCTTGGACGATGCCGGAAAGCCAGACTTGTTCTGGATAGTCAGCGATATATGGCCCAAGGCCATATACAGCACGTCGAAAGTGCCCATCTGGACATTTGACCACTTCTGGGGTTGACATTCCATCCTTTAGAGGGTCGAATACTTGAGCGAGGCAAGCGTGGTACATTTGCCGACAGAACGTTTGATAGTTGGCACTCTTCCGGTATTTTTTCGAAACTGTGAGTAAACATTAGCGAGAGTAGAAAAACGTCGGAGAACGCATACCTTTGGGGATAGGGAGGAATGCGACAGGAAGTACTGCACTTCCATGAGAACGCCGAACAATATTTGTGAGGTTTCCCAGCGACATATAGACTGGGTGATATTCCTGGTGTCCCGTTGCCACCGAGACTGTGGTTTTGTCGCTGCCAGCAACGACGGGGACGAACATTGCACCATGATTGGATATCTCCTCTGCGATCGTGTCCTACAAATCAAATACTGTCAGTCTAGTTTAGCATCAGGTGAACGCAGTACGAACAGCCTGAGACCATGCCCAATCGGCCGACATGAGATTTGACCACACCCGCTGCTTCATGCCATCAAACTGGCGATACGGAACAAAGTTAATTTTACCATCGAATTGTGTGCTGGCCAATTGATGTTGTAGTACTTGTCGTGAGTCTCTTGCGCAGAGCAAATACGTCTCTGTCATCCATTTCGGGGGGATACCAGCTGGTCGTGGGCCTTGATATTGAATATGATAGCTCTTCCATGGGGAATCACCGTGCTGAATAGTATCAATAGTCTCG